>JUFY01023256.1:3358-13614 GCA_001855655.1 Leptopilina clavipes | reverse complement strand
CCTCTCTCTTTCTTATATAGCCCTTCGCATCTCGCGGAATATAGTTATCCGCCTGTCAATAGAAGAACTATGCGCGCACCCGCCAAATAGGCCCTTTCACGCCAACAAAAACCTTTCACCAAAGAATAACTGCCAGACATCAAACTCACAACTTCACACTTTTTATGATCCTTCTCACTTTCTTTTGCTTTTATATTGCAACTCATTCTCCTCTCCTTACAACACTAATAACTATACTAAAGTCAAATTTATTTTCCTTGGACAAAAATTTTTCCTCTTCAAATATTGAATCAATCAAATATTGACAAAAACAATAATATTTATTGCATAAAATATGTTAAATTGCTGTTTACTTATTATTTTTGACCTGTAAATTTTTATCTGAATTCTTATGTCTCATATTCACTTCTCTTTGACCTAATGAAGTTTCTGCCCAAGTCGTAAACTGTGATTTTTGACCTAAATTTTTGAGTTTTATTCACATTTGACCTGAATTTTTAGGTCATGTTTACCTCGTTGACCTGAATTTTGATGATTTTGTCCAACTCGTAAACTGTAGACAAGTAGAAATTCCACATTTCTAAGTGCGCTGTGTAATAAGTTAGCAGATAATAATAATTTGTTTAAACAATTGGTTCATATAATATATATGAATATATATATATATATATATTTTATTTTCATCTATTGTAATGTAAAATTTGATAAACTGTAATAAAATTAGATAAAAATTATATCTTTCTTGGTGAACTGGTCGAAAAAAATAAGTAAATAACTATTTGTTTAAATAATTGTTGAAATAATTTTTTTTTCTTAATAATAATTCCTTATAGTAAATTGTCATTAAATGATTATAGTCATAATACTAATATTATTATTAATATAGTAACAATAATAATAATTATTATTATTATTATTATTAATAATAATAATTATTATTATTATTAATAATATAATTACTAATATTATTAATAATTATTATTACTAACATTATTTTAAATAAATCATAATTAACACACAAAAGGACAAATAATAAGACTTATCAGTTTCACATAAATTTTTCCCCGTTTCATAAAATTCCTTCAGCGTACATATTTGAAGTACATATAGTAGAGAGAAAAAAAAACTGGTTGGTTTGTACTGTTAATTGAATATTTAATTACGAGAAAATGAGTCTAAATCAACAGGCGTTACTTGTTAAAATAAGAGAGAGAGAGAGAGAGAGAGAGAAAGATATGTATACATTTATATATATATTCTTCTCAATATTAACACACGTTAATAACGTTATAATTATGGAAGTTATTTAAGTTTCGTATACGTATAATATAATAATAAAAAAGAAGCAAAATTGTCTGCAAAGTTTTTCTCTTATTTTCCACCATTTCAAAAGTATTAAAAATTAATTATTGCCGGCGTTATCAATATTTACCTAATTCTCGAGTCTATCTTAGCCTCTTGACCTAAATTATTGATCTGCAATGTTGACCTAAGTTTTAAACCTTACTTTCGTCTCTTGACCTGAGAATTTCTCCTTATAATTATGAGTCTGTCTGCCTATTGACCTAAAATTTTATTGATTTAATATTCTACTCTTGACCTGTGGTTAAGAAATACATTTCCAAGTATTTTTAGCAGATTGACCTTCAATTTTGACCTAGGCTTAAGGCTTATATTCTACTTTTTACCTAATATTTTGACCTTAATTATCAGTCTGTCTGTCTTTGATCCCAAATTTTTTTGAGTTAATATTCTACTCTTGACCTGTTGTTGAATATAAATTTTGAATTATTGTTAGCAAATTGACCTGCAATTTTGACCTAAGTTTGGAGCCTATATTTACATCTTGACCTCAGACTTTGTCCTTAATTTTGAGTCTGTCTGCATTTTGACCTAAAAACATTATTGAGTTAATATTCGTCTCTTGACCTCTAGTTGAGACCTAAATTTTAAAATATTGTTAGCCTATTGACCTGCAATTTTGACCCAATTTTAAAGCTTATATTCGCCTCTTGAGCTGATACTGTGACCTTCATTATGAGTCCATTTGCCTTTTGACCTAAAATTTTAAGGTTATGTTCGCCTCTTGACTTAAATTTTGTGCTATATATATATATTTTTTATAGTTTAGGGTGAGTTATTTATTCTTTGTACAAAATCGACAATGATTATTAGAAATTTATAACATGGTATGTACATTTTCATAAAAAAAGATTCGTATGTGAGGGGAGTGTTACATGAATGAAAATAAATAATGTATCACTGTCACTCTAATAAATATAAACGACAACATCATATTTTTCTTCGAATTCTGAAATTCCTTCGGTTGCTAAGAGTAAAGACAAAAAAAAAGCAAACAAAATGACATTGAAAAAGTGTTTTTCTCGTCGTTTTTTTTCTTTTTTTTTTTTTGCTTCGTCTTCTTCTCATGCATCACAGATGTTTCCATTTGGACGTCAACCTTTAGCACCGCAAGTTGCCTCCTTAAAAATGAACTGCTTCCTTTTCCTCCAATTTTCAGGCGCCTCTTCCTGCGCGCGGTCTCTGAGACTTGAAGATTTCCGGAAAATAAAACGAATATAGTTGACGACTCAGCCTTTAAGGTTGGTATATAAATGCAGTAATATGAGTATAGAAAATTTTTCCTCATAGTTGAAAGGTCGCTAGAATATATATATATATGTCTATGAAAATGTCTCCTTACATTGGCAAAAAAGGAAAAGTGAAACACTCGCCAGAAAAAAAGGAGGAGGAAAAAGAAAAGAAAAAAGAGAAAGAGAGAGAGAGAGAGAGAAGAAAAAAGTTAATGTAGTTGAGAAGGGAACTTAAGATAACAAAACAAACAGAAGTTAATTAAAAAACTGAGTGTGACACTGAGTGTTTGAAATTCTAAGTAACGCCCCCCTCTTTTATTTGAAAGACGTTAACGATATTCAGATAAGAATAATTAATTGAAGAAAAATATCCTGCTGTGAATTAATCGATTTATAGCTGAAAAAGAATATTTCACGAGAGAAAAGAAGAAGAAGACACTTTTTTAGACATATATAATTTTAAAAGTATGACGGCACATTGTGGGCTGAAAAAAAAATTCAATCTTTGAATAAATATATTCAAGAAATTAGCTTATAAATTAGTTGAAATCTTAATCGATAATAATCAAAAAGGAGAAAAAAAATTATATATATCTATATATTTCTCTTCTAAATGGTAATAAATCATTTTAAAAGAATGTTCTTCTTCTTTTTTTTTTTTTTAATCGAAATTTTCAAAATTTTTCTCTATAATATAAATTTTAAAAGAAACAATTTTCAAAATAAATGGATTCATAAACTATTTTATCAAAATTTTCTACTTTTTGATGTATTTTTGTATAAATTTTGAAAATTTATACTGAAATACTGCTGGTTAAATTTGGAAATATTATTATATAAGATTTGAAAAAAAAATGATGTATGCAGTTTAAAAAAGGTATACAAGATTCATTTTAATTTTAAATGATAATAAAAAGTTAAGATAAAAACAGTCAACAGCTGCTGTTTTTTTTCTTTATAAATATCAAACGAAATGAACGAGTTTATGAATTTCAAAAGAAATTTATTCAATTTATGAATTTCAAAAGAAATCTATATAGTTTATGAATTTTAAATGAAATATGCGATAGATAAATTTTTATATAAAATACATATACAAAAATAGAGAAATTAGGTTTATTTTTGAAAATAAAAATGTACTTTCCATCAATATAGATTTTTAATTTAATAAACAACAGAAATATAAAATTTATAATATAATAAATTAAATTATTGTTTATAATTATTTAAATCAAAAATCATATTATTCACTGTTAATAACTATTTTATTTTGTTCATTATTTTTTTGATTATTTATAACTTTACTTTTCAATTTTTCAATTTTATATTATTTATATTATTATAATTATTATCATTATTATTATTATTTTATATTTTACCTTAATTATAAGATTATGCTTTCCACTTGACCTGTAAATTTGACCTGATTTTGAGCTTATGTTTATCTATTTAAGTGTTTAATTTCCAAGAATAGAATCAGATGTCGAGCTTTAATTTCTTACCTTACTTTGGAGAATTTTCTCACCTCTAGACCTGCGTAAATTTGACCTATGTTATCAGGTTATGTTTCGTCTATTCAGGCGTTTTCAAAAAAATAACGTTTTTGATTAATTTTCCAATAAATTTAAATGCATGAATTTAACCAATGATTTTTGGTCTAAATTTTTTAAGGATATTCTCCTGACTTATAAAATGAAAATTTATACAATAAAAATTCAATACTTAGGTCAAATTCACAGGTCAGTCTGCAAACATACATTTAAAATTTAGGTCAATGATAACTGGATCAAAAGTCGATTTTAAACTCTTATTGTGGATCCAGTTTGATATGTCAAAAACGAGAACCTGACTTTAAATTTTAGGTCAAGTTGCAAACATAATCTTAAAAATTTAGGCCAATATAAAAAATCAAGGGATTGATTATAATTTAACATGTTTCGATCAATTTCATGGCAGGAGAACATAAAATAAGGTAAGAGGCGAATAAATATTCAATACTTAGGTCAAATTCGCAGGTCAGTATGCAAACATACCTTTAAAATTTAGGTCAACGATAGTTAGATTGACAGTCGATTATAAACTCTTATTGTAGGTCAAGTTTGACATGTTAAAATCGAGAACCTGCTTTTAAATTTTAGGTCAATTTGAAAACATAATCTTAAAAATTTAGGTCAATATAAAAAATCAAGGGGTTGATTATAATTTAACATGTTTCGATCAATTTCATGGCAGGGGAATATAAAATAAGGTAAGAGGCGAATAAATATTCAATACTTAGGTCAAATTCGCAGGTCAGTATGCAAACATACCTTTACATTTTAGGTCAACGATAGTTAGATTGACAGTCGATTATAAACTCTTTTTGTACGTCAAGTTTGACATGTTAAAATCGAGAACCTGCTTTTAAATTTTAGGTCAGGTTGCAAACACAATCTTTAAAATTTAGGTCAATATAAAAAATCAAAAGGTGATAACAATTTAACATTTTTCGATCAGTTTCATGTCAGGAGAACATAACTTCAAATTTCAGGTCAAATGCAGTCTCGTGATGCAAACATAACCTTAAAATTTTAGGTCAATTAATGAAGTCAAGAAGCTAACGTAAAATTTAATTTTTAGGTTAAAAATTGCAAGTTTTTGATGATTGTTCAGCTTTAAATATAAAATATGTGTAAGAAGCGTCAAAAGTGGAATTTTTAAAGGCTTGTCTAAAAACTGAAAGTCATGCATCCGACTTCTGTTATACCTCTTAATCAAAAAGAGGAAAAATAACGACTCATCGCATCTCATTTATTTCAAGCATGATTTATACACTTTAATGATGAATTGTCCCGACGTAAATGTTTTGGGAAACGTTAATTAAGAAGTTGTGTCCGTTGATCGGTGCTCACACGATGTCAGCGATGACGGCTTTGGGGAATATACATTCTATATACATATATATTGTTTGTATGTATGTATATATATATATATATATTATATGTGCAAATGCTTACGCACAAATGCACATATGCGTTTGGTGCTAACGTGCACACTGACATTCACAAATTAACTTGGTCTGACACGTCTTAATTTAGGACAAGCGCACATAACTTAAAGTTTCCAAACACGTGTGTGACGGAGACAGTGAGAGACGCCTGTCGACGCCACCGACGCCAAAAGTCGGAAGAGAGGTTCAAGGTGTTCCGCAAGGAAACTGAAGAGAGTAATGGTAAGAGAGACTAGAGAGAGAGAGAGAGGATGCTTCTTTATTGATCTTTTCACTCAGAAATTCTCAAAAGCCTTCCAGATCAAGGGAGGAGCTAAACACTCCTACACCACGTTCTCGAGTTGTTTAATTACTTTTTGTTTCTTCTTGCTTCTTCATTTATATCTTTCTCACAACTGTCAGGAATTATTCTCAACGCACTTCTTCTTTTCTCCGGTTTCTCCATTTTTTTTTAACTTTATATTTATTATATATATACCTATACGGGTACCCTTTGAAAGAAAATGCTTTCTACTTGAGACGACTACGAAATTTTTTAAAAAGTGAAAAGTTATTCTTAATATTTAAAGATGTCGGCAATTTTTTCTATTTCATTTTTATTAAAACGGGCTAATACTAAATATTAAGCTACTAATATTAATTTAGCATAATTAATAATTTAGTAAAGCTATTAATTTTTGTAGAGAAATTACTAATTTAGTAAAGCTAGTAATTTTTGTAGCAAGGCTGCTAAATTATTTAGTAAAGCTACTAATTAATTTAGCTTGACTACTAATTTAGTAAAGCTACTAAGTAATTTAGCTTGACTACTAATTTAGTAAAGCTATTAATTTTTGTAGAGCAACTACTAATTTAGTAAAACTACGAATTTTTGTAGCACGGCTGCTAAATTATTTAGTAAAGCTACTAATTAATTTAGCTTGACTACTAATTTAGTAAAGCTATTAATTTTTGTAGAGCAACTACTAATTTAGTGAAACTACGAATTTTCTTAGCAAGGCTGATAAATTATTTAGTAAAGCTATTAATTTTTGTAGAGAAACTACTAATTTAGTAAAACTACTAATTTTTGTAGCAAGGCTGCTAAATTATTTAGTAGAGCTACTAATTAAAAATTTACTAAGAATGCTAAATTATTTTGTAAAACTGCTAATTAATTTAGCATTACTACTAATTTACGAAAGCCACTAATTTTTGTATCAAGGCTGCTAAATTATTTAGTAAAGCAATTAATTTTTGTAGAGAAACTACTAATTTAGTAAAACTACTAATTTTTGTAGCAAGGCTGCTAAATTATTTACTAAAGCTACTAATTAATTCAGCATAACTACTAATTCACTAAAGCTACTAATTTTTGTAGCAAGACTGCTAAATAATTTAGTAAAGTTGCTAATTAATTTAGCACAACTTGCAATTTAGCAATACTACTAATATTATCCTTGAAAAAACTAATTTATTAGGTAAAGCTATTTATTAGTCTTTATAATAATTATCACCAAACAAATTACATAGTAAAATATACAAGAATTTAATAAAACTTAAAAGTAGTTTTCCCATAAAAAATTAATACCCCATTTTTTTCTCGACAGTTTATTTTATGTTTTAAAACTACAATAAAAAATATAGAATAATTATTTATAATGACTTGACTAAATTTACAAAAGAAATTTTTTTTGCTTCACTAAAATTATAAATAATTTATTATTTTTTTTTAAATATGAATTTTAAAAACGTTAGGTATTAAATCATTGATCTGATTAAGTGCATAATATAAATTTAACGATGTTTACATTTCGAAGTTAAAATTTATATATATATATTTCCTGTTGAAGGTTTTACACACTCTCTAATTTTCATTTTGAACGTTGCGTTGAAGTGCTTCGTGCTTATGGGGCTTAACAAAAACATAAATACCCGATTGCCGCTCCTTAGGGATTCGCTCGCTTTTAACATGCTCTTCTCGATCAACGAAAGTGCATATTTGTTTCTTCATGAACGAGAACCAGAAGCGGCTTTCTATTTCCGGACGAATTGTGTGTCTATTTTAAAGGCTCATAAGGCGTTCAAAGTACTTCAATTTTTCTCTCTCTCTCTCACTCACTCCATATTATAAACATTCTGATAAACCTAAGTGGTCGGATCTCTGATCTTTCAAAAACAAATTAAAACTATCATCAACTTTTTTTTTCTTTTTGTTTTGCTTTCACAGAAATGAAAGAAATATTTTCAATTTTTTTTTCTATTTGACTGAAAAAAGTAATTAAAATTTCATTTTATTAATTACAAGGTAAATATATTTACAGTAGTATTAGCTCAATAGAATAATTGTATTCGTCTGCTAAATTTATTAGTAGCTTAAGTAAAGAATTCAGTATCTTTGCTAAAAAAATTTGTAGCTTTACCAAATAATTTAGCAGCCTTGCTACAAAAATTGGTAGCTCAAGTAAAGAATTTAGTATCTTTGCTATAAAAATTTGTAGCTTTACTAAATTAGTAGTTATGCTAAATTAATTAGTAGCTTAAGTGAAGAATTTAGTATCTTTGCTACAAAAATTTGTAGCTTTACCAAATAATTTAGCAGCCTTGCAACAAAAATTGGTACTTTTACTAAATTAGTATAGTTGCTCTACAAAAATTAGTAGCTTTACTAAATTAGTAGTGACGCTAAATTAATATTAGTAGCTTAAGTAAAGAATTTAGCAGCCTTGCTACAAAAATTAGTAGTTTCTCTACAAAAATTAATAGCTTTACTAGATAATTTAGCAGCCTTGATACAAAAATTAGTGGCTTTCGTAAATTAGTAGTAATGCTAAATTAATTAGCAGTTTTACTAAATAATTTAGCATTCTTGCTACAACAATTTGTGGCTTTACTAAATTAGTAGTCATGCTACAAAAATTAGTAGCTTTAGTAAATTATTAATTAGTAGCTCTGCTAAATAATTTATCTTGCTACAAAAATTAGTAGTTTTACTAAATTAGTAGTTGCTCTACAAAAATTTGTAGCTTTACCAAATAATTTAGCAGCCTTGTTACAAAAATTGGTAGTTTTACTAAATTAGTATAGTTGCTCTACAAAAATTAATAGCTTTACTAAATTAGTAGTTACGCTAAATTAATTAGTAGCTTAAGTGAAGAATTTAGTATCTTTGCTACAAAAATTTGTAGCTTTACCAAATAATTTAGCAGCCTTGCTAAAAAAATTAGTACATATACACAATTAATTCCTATATTTACTAACTAAATTAGCAGCTTTCTTAATTAGTCGCATTCATAATTAAATTACTATCTTTTTTTTTTTTATTGAAATTTAGTCGCGTAGAATATGAAAAAAATCAGTTACACCTTTCTCAGAGACATATATGTCAAAAAAAATAAAAATAAAAACACATAAACGAGTGTCAAAACACGTAAGCGTAAAAAAATTGATCGCTCACTAATATTATGTGATAGTCATTTTTTTTTTCATGACAGATTTTCAATAAAATTTATTTCGCCAAAATAAGTTTATTGAGCGTTAATAAAAGTTGAATGTCGAAGGCAGTTTATATACTAAAAAAAAAAGGGAAAAAAAAGAAAAAAGAAAAAAAAGAGGTGAAAAGACTATATATAATGGCTCCGGAAACGTTCGCGAACGGGAGTTATTGGAGATGAATGAAAGCACCTGTGCCACTCGTGGGTTAGTCATAAGTAGGGCATGATTCGTTTTCATTGATAAAATCAGGGATCCAGATATCTATATCGCTTTGGGATAGCTGTTGAAATAAGTCTCTTTCCCTTCACTGCTATAAGAGAGAAAGAGAGAGAGAGAGAGAGAGAGAAGGAGGATGAAAAGAAGCGTATCCTTTCACTTGGCTGCTGTGTATTTCACATTAAGGCGATGGCAGTCAGCTGGCGTCGTCCTTGTCCATAAGAGAGTTGCAGTTAGGACGAAAAGAAGAAAAAGGAGCCGACATGGCACCTTGTGGTGTACAGTCGTGTAATGTTTGAGGCGTGACAAAGAGTTTATCCCGCACCTTGGCTCGTGTGAGCTGATGCTTTGAAACGTTTTACCTGTTCACTGACTCCCTTTTTATGACTCGGGACCCCCTTTTTTTTTGAATACATATGCACGCCTGCAAGCAAGCTCACATAAATTTATACACATCTAACCATTCTTAACCTTATATTCACCCCAAGTGTGACCAAAACAATACAACAATAATATTCCCTTCAACTTTTGCAATTTTAACTTTTCAAGTTAGTAAATGAAAATTCATTTTCTATTCCCGTGTGGAAATTGACAATTGGTCCTAACCGTCTCCTGTCTATTTTGCTCTTTTATTAACATAGGTCCTATCTTGTCAATGTCCTAATCTGCTGTCCAAAGTAAAAACCTAGTAAGTCGCATTTGCCATAAGGGCCAGCGTCCCTTAGCTTTGTTATTCGACTTTCGCTCTTATGGCAAATGCGAATAATTATTATTTATATTATTTATATAATTATTATTATTACTAATAATAATAATAATAATAATAATAATATGCAAAGTATTAATAATAATAATATAATTATTATTATTACTAATAATAATAATAATAATAATAATATGCAAAGTATTAATTTATTAACAGCTTTTTAAATAATTTGCCCCTTTTACAAATGTATGAATACAAAATAATGAGGGTTACTCTG
>JUFY01023246.1:14299-31487 GCA_001855655.1 Leptopilina clavipes | reverse complement strand
TTATAATTTTTATAATTTTTATTATTTTTATAATATTTATTATATTTGTAATATTTATAATTTTTATTATTTTTATAATATTTATAATATTTATTATATTTATAACAATTATAATATTTATTAATATTAACATACTTATAAACTATCCACAGATCCACAAAAAAAAATAAAAATACAAAACAAATTAAACAATTGAAGAGAAAAAAACAATTAAAACTTATGTAAATTTTTTTGCGGGTGAAATTCGCCTTTATTCAATGGTGGAACCTTTTCAATAGATATTCTCTATGAATAGAATTATCAAAGGCGCACAGGAAGTGTTATATACCTGTCATTATATTTCCGTTCCAACAAAAATCGTCCTTGCATTCCTTTTCTCGACTTATACCTTTTTGCTTCTATTTGGTGGGCAAAGCACGAATCCAAATTTTCAACTTCTTCTCACGTTTCATTTCATCCTACGATATAACGCGCGCGTAACTTTTTCAAAGATTTAAAAGAATCTTTTCTCTCAACCGGAAGTTATAGTGTCTGACTTACGTGAAAAGAAAAAGGCCTTTTTTTATTTCCAGGAACAATCTTTAAAAAAAAAGAAATGAAGAAATAAAAATAGTTTTAAAAAAATCAAGATTATAATTTTTGTGATTCAAATAAATTTTATTCGGTTCAAATAAATTTTATTCGGTTCAAATAAATTTTATTTGATTCAAATAAAGTATATTCGGTGCAAATAAATTAAATTTGAGTCAAATAAAACATTTCTTTGGGTTCAGTAAACTTTTACTTACAATAATTATTTTTTAGTTAATACGTTTTTAAGAGAAAGGGAAATTTTTCAATATTAAAGATTCAAAAAGAAATGCGCGCGTGACAAATTGACGAAAGAATATATTATATAAATTGCGGTTAATTCAAGGACCTCGATTTTTCAAAAGATGAATGGAAGCGAAATATCGATCGAGTTTCTCAAACTCGACAGTTGCTCTCATTTCTCATTCTTCAAAAGTGTTCCTCTAACTCAGGAGAAAAGGGTGTTTTTTACTATATGAGTCGTTCGTCCTCTTCCAATTTCAAAAACGCTTTACAATCATTTTTCACTTTTCTTTCATCAAAACTTAAACACGAATATTGTTACAATCGCTGATGTTTACACCAAATAGTCAGTTTTTGTTCCATAACATAAATATAACAAAGAAGAACAATTAAGAATAATAATGATTAATAAAAAAAAAGAATAATTGAATTAATATGTAAAAAAATAATAATAATTGTTTATATAAAATTTTTTTTATTTCAAATAATAATTTTTTATTAAATAAAATCAAAGAGAGGATTCAAGGGGAGAATTTTATCGAAAATAAATTAAATTAATTAAAATAGTCTTCATTAACTATAATGAAATGATTGTGAGAAGAAATAGATTCTTTGAAATCGCAAAATGATGTAAAAAGATAAAAAAAAAAGAACCGTATAGAATAAAATCGAGATTCGTCGTGAATTAAAATTCTTCAACTCTATAAATTTTATAAATCATGAAGTGTATGGTTAGAATTGTCTGCGGAGTCGCATTGCACGTGTTTCTTGGTGCATAATGCACGTTCATAACGGCCTGGCTAGTAGACAGTTGTCACAGGGTTCCGATCGAAAACCAGTTCGCTCCATTCTTTTGTTTTTTTTTCTTTTTTCTTTTTCTTATATTCTGGTTACTTGTCTGGAGGAGCGAGACCGCTCCAATCCAGGACAAGGAATCCGGATTCGTTGATGTTGTTGTTGTTGTTTTTAAAGAGGCAATTAGAATTCGGAAACTCTCAGAACTTCTTTATGACACAGAACAACCGACATGGTATAAATATGTTTTTTTTGTAGCTTACACCACAAAAAAATTGCATTATGCGTTTGGAAATGTTAGTTTTTCACGAGCTAATTAAAACTAATGTGTAGAAAATTTTATAGACATAAAGTAACAATTTGTAATTAAAGATTTTTTTCCCTCCTTTTTTTGCGAAAAAAAAACTATTTTGTGGTTCTAATGTAAAAATTTAATTGACAGTCTTGAATGCATGTAATTTGCAAAGAATTTGCATTTTAATTGAATTTGCCTTTATCGAGATTCGAAAAATTTCAGAATATTTTTAATTTTACAATAATGAATTTATATTGTTTGTTTTTTCCCTTCACTGATTGATTTTATTAATGGTGCAGTTAATATCTACATTGAAAAAAAATTATTTGATTCAAATATTTTCTAAATAAATATTTACTTGAAGCAAATAATTTTTATTTCAATTCAATAAACTGTAATTAAACCAAATAATTTTTTTTCCAATTAAATGAACTGTAATTGAATCAATTTTTTTTTAAATCAAATACCATTTAATTGACTCAAGGACAAATTATTTAATTAATTATCTATTTGATAATAGTCAAGTAATTCATTATTTGAATCAAATAAATTTTTTTTGTATTTGTCAAAACAAAAGTCATGGTAACAAGTAATTCAGTCTACAACCCTTTTTTTTAGAATCTATAACAGGTGAATTTTTTTTTCTGTGATAAATTATCAATTTTAAAGGTAAAAAGCAATTTTAAAGCAATAACAAAAAAGAAAAAAAATTATTTAACGTATAAGACTCGAAAAATAGAAACGTGGCACATAATTTTACTATTATTATTACTATTTTTTTTTCCTTTTTTGAAAAATACCTTTTTTTTGAATAAATACACGGGATGTCTTTAAATGTTACGTTTAAAATCTTTGGAGAATAATCTGAACACGCGTGTACCCTTGAATAAATACACGTTTTGAGAACCCCTCGAAGACGTTTTTGTTAATATAAAATTGGGACCCCGGCATCGTCAGTGGTTGGTCCTTGGAAAAAGGGCCAGAAGGGGGGACCTCTCACCTGAATATTGTAAGGGCAAAATTTTTCGGTAGCACAAAAGGTGGCGCGCCCTGAGTTCCCCCCTCAGGATCCCTTGACTTCACTACTACCCGGATGAGCAGCAGAAACCATCTGCACCAGTCGTCCACGAGATTTTGCCGGACTCACAACTATATTTATATATATTGTGTTGAAAACCAGTGCGACTTTTAAGTTTTTATTTATTTACATCAATTCTTTTAAAAACAATTTTTTATTTTTTGTTACCAGTGATACGTGTTATAATTTATCAGTATATATAATATATTGAACTTTAGTGTTGTGATTAAATAAATAAATATTCAAATTTAAAAATACGAAAAATAAATTATTTTTATTAAATTAAGTGAAATTAATATTAATTAAACAAGTGTTACGAAAAATAAAAAGAATATCAAATCCAATTGAGAAAATATTAACCAAATTGTTACTAATTACTAAAAAAATACTAAAAAACTGTTTCGAGAAATTTTATAAAAGAAAATTGTTATAAAAAATTACCTAAACCAAATTATCGGAAAAAGAAATTTGAAAAAAAACCAAATTGTATAAAAAAATATAATTAGAAAAATATAATTAAAAACATAATTTAAAAAATATATTTAATCAAACTATAGAGAAAAAATAACCAAATTAATAATAATAATAATAATAGTGACAGACTTGAAAAATAATATTAATCAAATTGTGTTAAAAAAATTCCGTTCTGTGATTAATTAGAAATATTGAATACAAAAATACGTTAATAATTAATAAAGCGGAAAAGTGGAAATAATTTGACAATATATATGGAAAATTGTTTTTTCCGGTTAAAATTTACATGATGATAGGTGAAAGAAAAATGGTTCTTTTTTTTCCGTCAGGCTCTGCATGACAAAGCAACACACGTCATGTGTCTTTTGTGAAACGAAAAATTGTTAGTGTGTTTGTATATATGTGCAACATAAAAACCGGAAGTGAGGAGTGTCCAACGACTCTTCAGGATTTTTAAACAGCTACATATATATCATTCAAAAAATAACCCTTTGAAAATAAATATTATACGTGCAGTTGTTGGAAAAAAAACAATTCCGCAATTTTTTAATTCACAGTGAATGAAATTGATTTTTTTTTTGTGCAAAAAGAAAACAGTGAAAAGAAACAGAAAAAATTTTCTCAATTTAGTGAAAAAAATTAATTTCATATATGTTAAAATTAATATTGTATCGGTCAAATTCAATTTCTACTCTTTTCCCTCTAAATGAGGGGAAGGAGAATGTGCCTAAAGGAAATGGACGAGGATGAAGATGAAAAAGTCGTTAGCGCTATTCTTAATTATTTTACCACGAGGGTAAATAATTTTATCTATATATTTATTATCTATATATTTATGTATACTATTTATCGTAAATCGCGTGGAAAAATTTGCCATTAATTTTCACATTCTGTTTATTTGCAAATTTTAAAAATAAAGGTGAATTTTTTCAAGGTCGCAAAATACTTTTACACTTGACTCACTTTCCCTCGGCATGTGTGCATTAAAATTGTTATAAACGAAAGTATTTACATCGCGTCGAATAAAAAAGAAACTTTCACTTGCGATGTAATTGAAAATATTTTCAAATTCACGAGAGTTCAGTGTCATCTCTTTTTCCCCGCCAATAAAACGCAAAAAAAAATTAAAATAATTTTATTTTAAATTTAATTAATTAATTAATTATATTTGTTTATTTAATTTTTTACCGACTTGCAAAGAAAAACGAGATTAATGTTCGCCCTAATTATTTACATTATATTAATATTTATTATTTAATTATATTTGTTTATTTAATTTTTTACCTGCTTGCAAATAAAAAGAAGATTAATTTTTCACACAATTATTTATTTATAACTAATTGTCTGATTTATTTATTTATTTTTCATTGTTACTAGAATCAAGTTAACAAATAAATTATTTATTAACCCGCAATGGTTGAAATAAATATCAAAAATGAGATTCATATATTTAATTAAATAAATTTTTCCTCTCTGTTTTTCTGAATAAAAAAAACAAAATTTTTTCGTTTGTGAATTTTTTCTAAGACTGGTTTTCCATTTTTTTTGCAGAACTTCTTCTCGAAAAGGTCGTTCCGATCGAATCCGTTGAAGAGGACAAAAAGCGTGACAAAACTGGAGAGACAGAAACAACGTGGTGCTGGTCTTCGTGGTTGTCGATCGCATGAATCTCTTCTATGTGGTCAGGCCGTGACCTCGATGGACCTCGCCGCTGTCACACCATTGCATCCAAGTCTTCTTGGACGACCTCATTGTTTTCAGGTCACACCCAGCAACGGTGGACCGAAATATTTCAGCTGCAGGACTGCCCACGAGCGAGATCAGTGGCTGCAAAGGTTTGGAAATAAATTAAATTTATATTTTTTTGAATATTGAGGAATTTAGTAGAAAAAAATTAATTCAATTGTTATTGAAATTTATTTGAATTTTTATAAATAAATAAAATTCTTATTTCTATTTTTTTTTGTCCAGTTTACGAAAATCGGTCCAGCCGGATGCGGAGCAAACGCGTCGCACTGACAATTCATTGCAAATTTGGCTGCTGGAGGCAAAAGGCGTTCCAGTAAAGAAACGATATTTCTGTGAAGTTTGTTTGGACAGTACATTGTACGCAAGAACTACTGCAAAATTAAAGGCAGATCTTTGCTTTTGGGGCGAGCACTTCGACTTTCATCACCTGCCATCCGTTAACACCATCCAGGTGAATCTTTACCGTGAGGCCGACAGAAAAAAGAAGAGGGACAAGAACGTGTTGATCGGTAAGGGAAATCACGCCTTCCCCCCCATTTTTTATTTTTATCCGCATCATAAATTAAAATTTTCCCGATCAAACATGAATTAGTGACCCTTCTCTCTCTCTCTCTCTGATTTATTGTTTTCACTTTCCGAAAATTCTTCTCTAATTGCTTTTAACACCTTCTCTGTATTTTCTTCATTCTTTTCTAAATTACCTTTTTTGAAACCAATCAAAAATTTGTTAATAATTTTTTTCTTTTTAATTTTTCCATCAGGGTCAGTGAGCATTCCGGTTCATAATGTGACATCCCGATATCTCACGGAAAAATGGTACACTGTCGTCGGCGAGAAGGGACCATTGAAAGAGCCACCGGCACTTCGTGTCAAATGTCGCTTTCAATCGGTTGACATTTTACCGGTTCAAGTTTACCAAGAATTCCTCGAGTATCTCAAGACTGATTACGCGTCGCTTTGCGAAAAATTGGAGCCAGTGATTGGCGTCAAGGCCAAGGAGGACATCGCCACCGCATTGGTTGCTGTCATGCAACGAGAAAAGAAGGCTCCCCAGTTTCTTGCTGATCTTGTCATGATGGACATTCATAGAATAGGTCAGCTTTAAATTATTTTCTATTATATTTTTCTAGATTCCAAACTCTGCGATTTTCCCATTTTTTGTTTGTTTGTTAAATTGAGAATTTTTTCTAACATTTTTTGGATTTATTTTCAGACGATGAGAGGTTGACCTTCAGGGGCAACTCGTTGGCGACGAAAGCAATGGAGGCTTATTTAAAATTGACGGGTGATCGTTATCTGCAAGAGACCTTGGGGGCAGTGGTGCGTGGCGCCGTTGAAGGTGGTGATTGTGAGGTGGATCCAATGAAGGTCGCCTCGGTAGCTGCACTTCACAAACAACAGCAAAATCTTCGCGCTGCCGTCGAACTCGCCTGGAGCCGGATACTCACCAGTCACGCCCATTTTCCACTCGAATTGCGTGAATGTTTCCGAATATTTCGCGAAAGATTGGCGGAAATGGGTCGCGAAGATATCGCTGACAATCTTATTTCCGCCTCAATTTTCCTTCGATTCCTCTGTCCTGCAATTCTCAGTCCGTCTCTCTTCAATATTACTCACGGTAAGAATAAAAATTTTACAATTTATTTCTCGATAAGATAATTAGAAGAGTTTTGGAAAAGTTTTCCCAGGCATTAAAAATTGAAATATTCCAATGGATGGTAATTTATTTTCTTGTCGATTTTTAGAATATCCGAACGAGAAGGCGGCGAGGAATTTAACGCTAGTCGCAAAGACTTTACAAACTCTCGCCAATTTCACGAGATTCCAAGGCAAGGAGAACTTTATGGAATTTATGAACGATGTTCTGGAACGAGAAGCACCTTCAATGAAAGACTTCCTGCAATTGATAAGCGTGAGTTAGAAACGAAAAACAGTTTTTAGTAAATAAAATATTGAAGAAGGAAACAAAGAAAATAATATATGATAATTTTTACAGAGTCCATTGTCGAAAGAAACGTCGGCTAATAATTCCCTGGAGTTTGATGGTTACATTGACCTTGGAAAACAACTATCGCTTTTGCACGCGCTTCTTCGTGAGAGTGTGGCCGCAACAGCATCCACATCGCCATCCTCGCCTCCGTCTCGATTACCAGAAATATTGGATAAAATCTCAGTGGCGCTGGATCAACCGGGACCAAGTCCAATATCCACCCTTCATCGTTATCCGAATCTTCAAAATAATATATTTCGTTTCAACGATCCAACAATTTCAAACAGTAATTCAAATCTCTCGATATCGGCCACATCGACGCTGAGCAATCACAGTACACTCAATGGAACAATACGCGACAGTAACGAAGTGTTACAGACAAATACCCTTGGTCACAGTAATACAAGGAGTCCAAATGTTGTGCGTGCCGCGACATTGCCACGTAACGCCTATCTACCAACCAACGGTAAACTTCAATTGCAAATCAACACCGACGATTATCCACTAGAACCGCCAGCATTCGTTTCACGATCACCAACGCCAATTGTCCGACAACACAGGCCCGTGATCAACAATCGCACCGGAGTGGGCTATCGACTGACAGCCAGCGCAAGTCTGGCGAACGTGAATCACTGCCAAACCCATCCTACAAGTCCCACGAGATCCGAAAGTCACAGCAATCTCAAGGACTCAAATTACAACATAACCAACGTCCATGGCAATCAGGTGAATCAACATCTCAGGCATAATATCACAAGGCTACAGAATCTCGATATCCATGACAGGAGTGAAGATAATTATAATCATAATTACAATATTTCAAAATCGGCGAATAGAAATCATTTTCACAAGGAGGAGAATGCGAATCAAACCCAACAGCAAAATTACAATAATGTTTCAAAAACGACAGTGAACGCAAATCCAACAACGAATCTCACGCTCTCAATTAATCATCAACCGAATAATAATTATCACAATGCGAAGAGTGTGAGTAATGCGACGACAAACGGAAATCTCGACGATTTATCCGATCTGTTGAGATATGCGGACGATGAGGTTTCCGAATCAAAATCACAGAAGGGCTCACAAATTTCAATATCACAATTGAGTAATGTTGCATCGTCGGGCTATCAGAGTTTCGCAGCATATAGTCAAAGTTCAAGTCCCGTGGAATTGAGTAGTAACAATGCGAATGCTCATATTATAAGTGCCGCGCCACTTGCGTTCGCCAATCCAGTTTATCATATGGAATCGAGTCACACGCGAAGTGGCCGTCGAGGTAGTAGTAGTTCCGAGGAGAGAGAGAGGGGCGTTGGTATTGAAACTGTGCGCGGTGTTGATTTGAGTCCATCACCACCACCGCAGCAAAATTCAAGGAATGTCATTCAGAGGAATGGTCAGAATCAATGGCGGCAAAATAATACTGGTCATCGTACAAATGCCGAGCAATCGCAAAATGTTTGTTGCACGAAATTGCGACGACGTTTGTCACTTGATTCAACGAGGGATTTGTCCGACACCAGCGAGGAGGAGAATTGCGCCACAAGGAGAAGTAAATCCCGCAGTCATCGGAGTATCGATCAGGTAGATAAGGTTAGATCATTTAAAAACAAACGGGACGCATGAAAATTTATCAAATTTTCCACTTGTCAGACGAACCAATTTTTATGCATCCCGTTTTAAAAATTGAAAGACAATATAAATATATATATATATTTTTTTTTTGATAAATGATCACACATATTTGTCAATAACAAAACTAAAAAATTAATTCGCGATTAATAACAAAAAGGAATCATTTGTAAATGCATTTGTTCATTATCTAATTTTTTTTTGTTCTCTCTTGTAACTAACACAAAATTAATTTCCAGTACGAGGTGGAAATTGAAAGGCTACAGAGCAACGTGGATCGTTTGCGAGCTCGATTAGCCGCCACTGATGATACGGAATTAGACGGCATTGGACCTGATACAAAAATGAAGAGCATCATCTCCAGGTATATCATCATCATCATCATGATCATAATTCTCTATCTCTCGCAAATACGCTAGTTATACGAATCTTTGCCTGAATGTCATCATCTCTGCCGCGGATCAGAATCGTTTTTTCTAATCATTTTTTTGTTTTTTGTTTCTTCACCCTCTGATATATTTTGTATTATTTTTCTCTGTTTTTTTGTTTTTTGCAAATTCTTGACATTTTGCTCCAACTTTAGGACCTGTCATCATCAAGGAGTTTTTGAATTATGCTGATAAAATTCCTGACAATTATTTTAATTTCCATATATAGTTGCGAAACTAAAGACACATTGTCAATTGGTTGAATATATTTTTCGAATATACATGTAAATCATGTAAGGAATTTAAATTTTTGAAAAATAATTTCAATTGTTAAATTTGTTTCTGTTAAAGAAACGATTCTTCAGATGAAGTTACATATAATCAAGTGCATTTTCTGACGATTACGCTCAATAGTTGAATTAAAAGTTAAATTTAGAGTTTAATTTTATAATTAAGAATTTTGCGTTTAAACTTTAAATTAGATGTAAATTTAATTTTGTAATATTTGAATTTAATTGACGAAATTTCGAATTTATTGACAAATTTAAATTATGCATGTAATTTAAAATTGATTTTTTGTATTTAACTAAATTCGGAATTTCATTTATTAAGTTTAATTTTGTAATAATTTTATATAGTTATTTTGAATTTAATTTGTAATTTAATTTTTAGTTTAATTTTAAGTTTAATGTTAATTCTCAATTTTGTAATAATCTGACGCAGAAAATACACGTTGATGTTTTAAGAGTAGAAATCATTGTAATTGATACTTAAATGGTAGAAATTTTTTTGTAAATTAGTTTTCTGGGACTTTCTCTCTCTGTTTTTTTTTTTTTTTTCATTAAGTCAAAGCCCTAATCTAATATGTATGTTTAATTGATTGTGTGTTCCTGTGCATTCTTTCCGCTGCTTGATCTGGATCTTGGTGTAAGAGTCAATTATATTTCTAAGCTTTTTTCTACGTACGCGACTTTTTAGCCGTTGATTGTTATTTGATTTATCAATTAACGCGCCAGTTCCACCTTGCCGCTTTATTTTCAAAAAGAAAAAATTTATTCAAAAAAAGAAAAGAAGAAGAAGAAACGATCTGGTATTCATCGCTTCTGCCAATTGGATTCATCATTCTTTATAACTATAATGTCTATTCACGCTCAACACGCTTCATTCATTGTCGAAATTTATTCACTAATTTGTACATCACAATAATCACGAAATTTATATTTATGTGAACATTTTGAAGGCAAACAAAAAAATGTTTTTCGAACAATAAGTTGCACAAAAACGCTATACTGCTTTCTTTTTAGTTGCTCTTCATTCTTACCCGTTATGAAGCTGAATTTTGCATCGTTCGAAGGTGAAAATAATTAATTAAATAATGAATTTAATTAATTTGCAATTTTCAGCTTTATTTAAAAAAAATTCTGCTTCCCTTGTTACAATGAATTTTTCTGAAAAAAAAAATTGCAAAAGAAAAAGGAGAAACTGTTTTTGTATTTTGCAATTTGAAAATTATTTCTTCCAAATGATTCTAAAGTGTCTTTTTCTTTCTTTTTTTCGCAATTAGGTTAATCTCTGTGGAGGAGGAACTACGTCGCGAACAACAGAAGATGTCGGCGGCATTGTCGTACAAGCAGCGCGTGATCGACGCGCAGGAACAGCAAATAGCTGCTCTGGATGCGGCAAACAATCGCCTTATGTCGTCGAATACAAGACTGTTGTCCGCATTAACCTCCCTCAAGCAACGCTACAATACCAAGGCCCAGCCCAATAATGAAGCAGCATCTCTTCTTCAAAATATCGCAGATATTGGTGAACTGAAAAGCTCCTCTTGTTGAGCTCACAGGAAGAAGAAGAAGAAGAAGAAACTCTTCAAATCAAGATAAATGATCACGCTCTCGACTCAATTCTTGTAGAATTTTCCAAATAATTTTCCATTCTCGTACCTGGAGAACAATATTTTTTCTCCAGTCAGTTTTTCTTTTTCTTTTTTTTTTAATTGTAAATTATGTTAAACACGTTTGTTGACTAGGTTTATAGAACCTAGAAATTAGAACGTACGTTCTTTCGTTCTGGGAATGATTTTAGAAAATTGTCTCACTTTTTTTTAGTATTTAGTTGTTATTTATTTTAAAGGGGGGGAATTTTTCGTTCTTTTTTTATGAAATTCGTTACAAACGATTTTTATTCCTTTCGAATGTTTTTTATTTCGAAAAAATTGTTTTTAATCGTTCGGGGATAGTTTTTTTTAAATGTATGGAAACTCAATGAGACAAAGTTGTTCGATGTTAAATTAATTTATTTTCGATTATTTTACGCCGACGTGTTGAGCCTCAGGAAATGACATTCAGAGGCTACCTGTGAATTATAAATAAATTAATAAATAATAGGTAGAAACGATTTTTGTCAATTAGAGTTAAGCACATACGACTTTTCGAGAATTTTTGACCGTCCTTAGTGACAATTACGAGGTCGTTAATCAAAACTGTTCTCGCGAATGAGAAAAAGTGAATAACGATCTCCTTGAAAAAAGAAACATTTTTTTAAATTAAAAAATGTTTTATTTATTTATTTTTTATTTTGGAAGAAATTTTGATAAAAGTGGAAAGGAAATGAATAATCAGGGCTTTTTGTAAATGAATTTAATTTTTCCATTCGAGAATTATATATGAAGCCTGTGAAAGAATTTTTTTTTGTATATATATTTAGCACCTATAACGCACAATTATTGTACGACACAATATTTCAAATAAGCCGTTGAATCTCCGTAATATAAACATTGTAAACTTAATACTCAAAGAATTTTCCATGATTTAGCGAAGCTCTAATGTATTAAATAATTTTTGTTTTTCCAAGTGAGTAAGCGAAATTATAAAAAGAGAAGAAAAAGAAAAATTGGACTCAGAGCTTCGGGACAAAGCGTATAAAAAAAAAATAACATAATCGTCTCGATCAAAGCGAATTATACTCCTAAATGCGATAATATTTATTTCGTAGTTGTTACCAAAGATAAAAGAAAAATTCTTTTCTGTAGATTTAGTAAATATTTCATTAAAATTTTCGATAAATATTATCAAAATTTGTAAAATTTAACAATTAGAATATTTTAATCTCTTTCAATTTTCTAATTTCAATATTTTAAGATTAAAGAATTAAAATTTCTATAATATTTACAATTTATATTTATCAGTAAATTTTAAACAAAATTTGTCAAAATTTTCATCCAATTTTCTATGAATTACGATAAATTTTCGCAAAAATTGGTAAAATTTTTTACTAAATCTACTGTAGAATTAAAAAAAAAAGTCGTGTAAGATATTTCACTGCCTGTGTAATTTTTTCAATTTCATCAGAACTTGGTATTTGGAAACTTTCTCAGGAATTCTTTCATTGTATTACAAAAGTTTAGAAAAAGATTTTTAAGAAATTTTTTTAAGAAAGAATTCCTTAATAAAGTTTATTTATATTTATCCAAGTTTTTTGTCGTTTTTCCTAAAAAAAATTGTTTCCAAAAAAAAACTCAACCGGGCAAAATTGTATATGAAAATTTTTCATTTCTGGCAAAAAAAAAAGTATTTTTTCTGCTGGACACAGTGCGCTTACCGCATGACAATTATGTAGTATTTAATTGTTTCGTTGCTGTTTTTTTTTTGTTTCTTTTTTTAAATTGCAGCAAAAAATTGTTATAAGTTTTCTTTTTAGTGTATGGTAGAGATTATCGTACATGATATGTGAATCTCGCAAATGTTTGTGAATGTCAAGTAAATGAGAGGAGTAAAAGAAAAAAACGACGAGTGAATGATTTTTGTAGTGATGCGTAATAATCCTCCCATTAAAAAAAGAAAAGTATTATCTTGACGACTTGTACAATAGGATGTGTTAAATTTCTGAGGAAATTTCCATCGATAGTGTTTTTTCTGTTACAGATTATTCTTGTATAGTAGAAAATGCCAAGTCCTTCCCCTCTTTTTGTACTTTTGTCACGCAATAATATTCTTTGCATTTGAATAATTCAGATGCAAAGTGCGTTATGAGAAAATTAATATATATATAAATATATAAATAGTATATAATAACGCCACCAATCATCGGAAGATGTAATCGATTAAGATAAATATTCTATTTAAAAAGATCAATCAATAGTATATGTACATTAATAAGTTTCCTATATTCTTTCTCTGTAATAGAAATCCTGTATTTAAGCGTATAGCAATTACTAGTTCATCTTGAACAAATAAATATAATTACAAAAAACTTTATATCCTGTTTCCGCAAGTAATTTATATTTTATTAAAAAGTAATTTCTATATTTATTTAAAAAAAAAAATATTTTATTTGTTTGACAAAGATTATTTAAAAGAAAGAATACCTACAAGAATTTTTATTGAATATCTTTTTAAATAGATAAAAACTTTTTCTAATTCCATTATTTTATTATTTACATATACAGATTTAACAAATTTTAAAATTTTGAATTTGAATTTCGCGGGGATTTACGACCGACGCGCAACATGCGCATTTCATTCCGGTCCAATTCCAGTTTGGCAAGTAGTGTGCCGCTGTGAACATGTGCTCCGTAATTTTGTGTCATAAAAAGTTATTTTCGTGTTAATAGCCTAGAAAATAGTATTCTAATTGTGGCGGTGCTGATTCCGAACAATATTTCTCTTGAAAAAGGTATGAAATAATGTTTCTTTTTGTGGCGAAAGTTGAAAAATTGTCGGCGTCGAAAAGTGAGGTTAGATTGTCGCCATATTTGTTTGCCGGGTGTAGCATCGTTTAAATTTTGTCTAAATACCCGGAGTATCTTGTTTATAAGTATTTGAACACGTTTTTCTTCAATTTGATCATTAATTTATCATTCTCTCAAAAAGTTATAATAGTTATTTAGAATAAATATAGTTATTTAGAAATTTGATTTTTCCCAAAGGGCGTTTTTAAAAGATTTTCGTCCTATTCGTGTAGTTTATTAGCATTTCGTTTTTGTCATTGGAAAAGTTGAAAAAAGGTGTGGTAGTGCTATAAATTAATTCAGTCAGTCTTAAAAATAAATTCATCAGATATAACGAAAAATCGAATACCATTTTAGCATTTTTTTTAATAAATTCAATAATTTTCTTTCTGTAAATAGCAAATTTTAACGCGTCAAAAGCATTTGCGCCATCTATTAGAGAGTCAATGAAACCAGATGTGAATTTAACACTCTCTGGTTGGTGTCACTGCCTTTTAAATTAATTTTCTTGTTTTCAATCCAAACGAAACACGGTTTTTCCACCAAAATTGTTTCTCTCGTAGATAAAATATAGAAAAATAAATAAAATATAGAACATAATAAAATTTCCTTTGATTCAAAAACGTCGAAATAAAAACTACTGATTTCTCTAATAAAAAGTGAGTATTCGCGATTTCTTTATCCGCGTTCCTGTGTTTGAATTATTGACAAAATTATAGCGTTGGTAGAAATGTATTTTTAAAATTTTAAAAACTATTTTATGATTTCTATTGTGAAGAAATGGCGAAAAAGTGAATAGTGAATAGTGCAATCAAAAATTAAAGAAAAGTGAATCGCAACTGTCCAGTACTACAAACAATGGAGCTGATGGAAAACAACAAAAGGGTCAAGGGTACGTGGAAAAGGAGAAGAATCAAAGGACAATCAACAAAAATATTAAAGGTTAGTTTGAAGAATTCTAGAAAACAAATAATAGAACCGAATTTCCCTCTGAAGGTATTTATTTATTTCTTAGAAATTATGTATCTTTATCAAAGTTGATAAAAATATTTAATTACTTACACAAGTAATTTAATTAATAAGATGTATTTAATTAAGAAATAATATCATCAGCAAAGAATGCTATATGTGATAAAAGATGAAAATAAATTTAAACGATAAAAAAAATTTTCAAAAGTGTTGGTGAAAATTTTTTTTTGATTACGAAATTTTTTTTTTTTTTTTTTTTTTGAGTTTTTTCTGACGGGTTTAAGAATTGTTTATACAGGCCTGCGATGTAACTGAGATTCTCCACGTGTCATCACTTGATGTGTGATTATATAAAGTTCAGTTGAAAAAAAGCAGGAGTCCGACCTTGATCGTAATTTCGCGGTCCTGTTACTACTATCACGTGATAATGACATCCTGACCTTGATATATCTCGAAGCCATTATAAATTTCTTTCTTCTGAGCACTTGCCTGGCAAGCTCACTCTCAATTCTGCCAGAGACAAAATAAGTTTTTTTTTAAACTCTCATCAATATTATCGCACTTTTAGATCCAATTGCAGTATTGATTTTTAGAATTCGGCCCGAATTTCTTCCCTGTAAATAAATTTAAAGAGACGTTTCTTTGTCAATTTATTCTTTTGTGGAATATTCTTTTTTAAATACTGAAAAAAATTTAATGATACATTCTAAATAATAATTAAATAATTTTGCAATAGAGAAGTATTGTTTTTAAAATATTTGTTATTAAATTAACATCAATTCGTTTTTATTTTTGTGGATTAGCTTCATTTTTTGTTTATTAAATTAAGAGATAATTTAATAATAATTCAGTTATTCAACTGTAAAAAAAGGTAATAAATAATCGAAAATCTAAATGTAGATAATCGTAAATAAATTAGAACGAGGTATAAAATATTCGAGGCCACAAATGATTCTACTCAAGGGTAAGAATGAATTGTTGGTATGCAAGTGGATTTTGTGTAGTAAGCAGTCAGTGACTTAAGAAAGAGAACGCGATAAAATATACGGGGAATGAGTGATAAGCCGAAATAAGATAGCGTCGCAACAGTCAACGATATCTCAAAGTCAATGTCCTATGAAGCACTGTAGTGTTTGTTATATACATATGTATATACAAACGAAAAAAAACATACGTACACATGTGGGGAAAAAAAGTCATTTAAGTCACTGTACTGCTTTATAAGCTTCGATCAAGTGCACGCACTTTCATCTTTCCTATAGGCGAAATTTTGCAGCTTAATTAAATTCGGATAAAGTTTCAAGAATGCAGCAAGGGCGTCAGTTTGCAAAATAAAATTTTTTATATCTCCAAAGCGAACAATTTGTAACAAATTAATTTCTACTCGATGAATTATTTAAGGAACAATCCGAAAACAACTCCATATTTTCATGCTTTTGAATTAAAAAAAAAAAAACAATTTAAATTTTAAATGTGTTTTGAATTTAGTTTTCAATACACTAAACATTGTAAACTTAAAAGTATCAAATTGATAACATCAAAAGTATCAAATTGATTAAAAAATTTGATTAACTTTTGGTATCGATTTGATACTTTTAAGTTTACAGTGTAATTAGAAGTTGCATTTAAATAAAAATTATACAATTTTCTATCTATTTTTTTCGTGACGTCATTTACATTTCTTTTTATTATTTTATATCATTCCAAAAGTGTCAAATAAATTTTTTTATTCTCTTGAATTAAAAAAAGATTTTAAATATGTACCTATAGATTCATCTTTAATATGTACAGTTAAAAAGCAAATGTTTAAAATTTGTTATTTTTAGGCGTGTAATATACGATTGCGACACAGTACTTTCTTGAGGTTAAAAATTGTATATAAGAGATAGTTCGCGATTTGTCTTTACGCTGATTCATTATTGATGCGAGTGTAAATCGTTTGTATAGGAAATTTTTTTATTACAAATTGAGTTATACGTTTGTGAGGGTAAAAAATTGTCAATGTGTTTTGATGATGAACGGCTTTGTCAAGGTTTCATCAAACATCAATATTGAAATAATAAATTAAGATAAGATACGGATCTTTAAAATTTTAGTACATATGAGACTTGTTCAAGTTTGTCTTGATTTTCTTTTTACCTGTTGATTAACGTTAGTTATCTGATAAAACAATGTACTTTGACAGAAGTGAGAGCGATATTGACATCAAGTTTACTGTTATTGTATATATATCAAC
>JUFY01023246.1:0-14279 GCA_001855655.1 Leptopilina clavipes | reverse complement strand
TTTTTTTTTTTTTTTTTTTTTTTTTAATAAGAAATCAATATAATATATGCAAATTAGGTAAAGTGAGAAATTATATAAATAATATGTTTTATTATTATTATATTATTTTTTTTTTTATTGAGTATAGAAAATTTAGCTGAGAGAGAGAGAGAGAGAGAGAGAGAGAGAGAGAGAGAGAGAGAGAGAGAGAGAGAGAGAGAGAGAGAGAGAGAGAGAGAAATTTGCAGAAAAAGGAAAATATTTTATACCCAAAATTTTATATAATAATTATAATTAAATTTCATGTAACTGATTCGACAGTAGATTTTTACTATTTCAATAATTAGCAGCTCAATTCTATCACTGAAAAAAAATTTAATTCAAATAACCAATTACTTGTCTATTATCAAATATAAATATTTAGTACTTGAACCAAATAATTTTTATTTAAATCAAATAAAATAGAATTGGATCAATAATTTCTGTATTTGAATCAAATACCATTTAATTGACTCTAGGAAAAATTACTATTAAATATTTATTTGATAATAGTCAAGTAATTCATTATTTGAACCAAACAAATTTTTTTTTCAATGTACACCCAGAGAAATGTTTTATTTGAATCAAATATATAATTTATTTGAGTTAAATAAAAGTATATTTGTCTCAGAGCCTACTAAATTATATGTTTTAAATAAAAATTTTATTTGACATAAATAAAAATTTTGTTTGAACCAAATTAATTTTTATTTGACCCAAATAAAATTTATTTGAAACAAATAAATAGTTTATTAGGTTCTGAGTCATTTATCTTCTTTTTGGATGTAGCTATGGAATTAGTAGATTTCTACTATAATTAAAATTTAGAGAGTACTTGCACTTTTACTAGTTGTTTAATTTAAGACAATAGTTTCACTATTTAGCATAGGGTACAATAGTTAAAAGGTCGAAATTTGCATATCGAAAAATTAAAAAAATTGAGATTCGAAAATGGGATGAGAGTTGTAGCAGTCCTGCACGTTCGATGCCTCTCTCATGTTACAAGGGCACGGAAGACCAAGATTCCGACCGTGGACCATGGCTTGCCTTCCATAACTTATCGGATAGGTCATTACTGACCCTTTAAATTCCCCTTTCGCACCGCATCCCTCTCCTGAAATTCCCTAATCTTGCCATTTCCCTCTCCCTCTCTCTTTATCTGTCAAGTGGGAATCAGGAAGACAGAGCGTTGCACCGTTGAGGGTACACTGTACCAGTGAACTCGCCGTATGCGTTCGTTCTTCATTTTCCAATAGATTCTCCCACCATTTAACAAGCGAGAGAGCCTTGAGGGATGAAGTTTTTTCCCCTCCATTCACCCCCTCGATTGCGCATCTAAAATGAACGATTCAGAACAGGAGAGTAGGGGAATAACTATTTGAAAAGTGGGGGGTAAAAGAGTGGGGGTAGTAGTGGTAAAGAGGGGGGATAAACTGGCAGTGGAGGAGAGCTCGACGACGGCACTGTGGAGGTCATTGACCCCAGCGACTCGTTGCCGGCTGTTAGAACGCTAAGGTTTTACCGTGGTGCTGCTGCTGCTGCTGTTGCCGTTGCTGCTCGTTGTTCCGCGTTGTTCATTCGCGTGCAACCTCGTGTGCGCGCAACGGCTTCTTTCCTTCACTCTCTCCTTCGTGCAAGGACGAAGGCCCATGGGCCTGTTCGTTTACATTGCAATTGTAGTTTGTCAACGTGCTCGCCCCTATATATAAAGTAACAGTTTTAATAATTCGACTCGTGTCGGTGACGTGTTTCTTTCTTGTTATTTTTTTTCATTCTCTCTCTCACTCTCTCTCTCTCTCTTCTCACTCATCGTTAAATATACGAACGCATGTTCCGGCCGGTGTGACCTGTATATAAATCATTGTCAGATCAGTGGGACGTTAGCGGAATTTCTATTCTCTATTTTTCGTATATATATATATATTGCACAAATGAGAATTGTGATCTTCAGGTGATAAAAAAAGTGCATCTGAAGAATGAGGAAGAGAGGGAAAATGGAGGATATGAAGGAAGGATACAGTGTTTTGTTATAATGACACAAGTGGAAATAGTGTTGTGAACAAAAGTGAGAACCTGATGGATTATTTAAGTTGTTGATGTGATGAAGAATATTGAATTCTCCTGAGTAAATATTAAAAAAAAAAAATGTGCGGATACCTAAAAAAGTTGTAGAGAAGAAAATATGATCTCCAGGGTATACAGGAAATTATTCCTTATTCTTCTCATTGAGAATAATCTTTTTCCCCTTCTTTAATAACACAAAAAACTTGCCATAGAATGTGACAAGTTATTTTATCCAAAAACTATCTCTCTCTCTCTCTCTCTCTTATTCGATTCTCTTCATATTCATCTAACTTTGAAAATTTTTTTCCGCATTTTCTTCCAAAAGAAAATTTATTTGTTGATTTTAGTTAATATTTTCTTCATTATCGTTTGCGGGGTTTTTTTTCAATTATCTGTGCGACGATAAAATTGCAAATATATATTAATAATAAATTTTATATTCAAGATCTTGTAATAATGAATTTATTTTACAAATTTGATTTGAATCTCATCTTGAGAAGTGAAAACACTGTAAACTTAAAAGTATCAAATTGATCCAATAATTTGGAATCAGTTTGATACTTTTGGTATCAATTTGATACTTCTTTACAGTGAATCAAAAATGACTTTTTTGTTTCATTATTATATAGCGTTAACGTTAATGTCAACTCAGTTATTCCACTTGACTTGTCGAGACTGATAAGAAATTGAAACTATATTGTTTTTTTCATTTTAGTTATTGAAATGGGCGATCAATAAAAATCTTTTGACAGTTGGAGAGAAAGAGAGGGCAAGTGTGTGTATGTGTGGGTGTGGAACGGAAAGAGTGAGAAAACTTTGAGAGGAGATATAACCTACCCCACGTGCAGGGTCTATACATTAATAAATGATGAGGTTCAGGCTCGTTCAATTTTTAGTACAGATTCTTTTTATTTTTCTTTCTTCGCAATTTGAAAGAAAATTGGCGAATTTTAAATATTTGTCAATTTATTTTTTATTTGCAAATTTTCCCATTCGAATTTTTAAAATTGAAAATTACTCCTCAAATTAATAATAATTTCTCAGTTTAAAGGTAAATCACTTGATTGAAAAAATTAATAATTTAATTTTGTTAATAATTAATGCATTTGGGTCTTTTAAGTTTTTACGTTTCATTTTTATTTTTCGCTTATATTTCGTAAAGGGGACATAAATAAAATGAATCATTGTTGATAAGAAACTATTAAAATTATACTTTTTTATCGTATATATAAATTATTATTATTAACAGTTGTGAATAATTTGAGGAGTTATTATGTGATGAACAGTATATATTTTGTAGAAAGTGTCAATTATTTCTTCCCTAGAATGTAATTATTTAATTTCTTCTTCAAGTGAATTATTTAAACCAATTAATAATTAATAATGTCATTGTAAATTAGATTTAAATCGATCTTAATTTTTCTCATTTGAAACTTATTGAATTTAATGAAAAAAGTTTAAATTTCATTTACAAACTTTAAAGAGATTTTCTAAATCTTATTCTTAAAGTTTGAAATTTAATTTTAAAACTTACAAATTTTCTCGTGTTTTCAAAATAGAAATTCTGTGTTATTTAATATATGGAATTGAAATGAAAAGAAATTATTGATAAACGGTTTGTAATTTTCAAAAATAAAAATTCGAATTTATAACAGTTTGATTTAAATATTTGTTGTGAAAAAAATGAAGGAAATTTTGTTTGAAGAATAAGTTAATAATAATAAATTTGATTTGATGAAAATTTCTTATCTCTGTCTATAATATATATATATATATATATCAAAGGACAGTGAACTTGAAGTGATATTTTTTCTTCTAAATCCGCGGGAAACTATATAGCGATCACTCGTTATCTACCCGGCTTGATACTTAACCCCCGTCGCGCAAAAAGCAGTTGCTGTTTGCTTCAATATCTCAAAAATTTCTTATCGATTATTCTATTCCTTTTGTATATATATAACGACTTTATATATTGACAATCGACGAGACGTTTATCGCTTTCATCTGTAAAACGGTACATAAAATTCGATTCTGTGAGCCAGGAAAATTCTTTCCATAGAACTTTTTTTAATCGCAAAAAGAAGAATAATTATTATTAATAATGACTATTATCAATTCACAATTATTTCGATATTTTCGTCCATCTGACAAAAATTTACATTTGTAATCCCAAAATTGAGTTATTTTTATACAACTTTTGTTTCATTAAATTTGAATTTCGCGCCATTCTAATTCTCTAAATTCCCGCCTAGACGGCATGAAAATTCGCTCATAAACGAGATGCAGTGAATGGACTATGGTTCGATTTTTTGTAAATAATACTTTTTCTTCTACTTGCCAAGAAGGAATTAAAGAAATTTTATTTAAAAGTTATTAATTTGAGAAAGATTATTAAAAAGAGTGAAAGAATTTCTTATATATTATAACAAAGGAATAGAAATAATTTGATTCTTTGGGAGGTGAACCAATTTGAAGGAGGAAGAAAAATTATAATAATGCTATATAAGGGAGAGAATATATTAAAAGTAGGCTTTGGAATTGCACACACGTGTTCGGAAGATAGGAAACTATGTTACCGTGGCGAAATGAACGGCATCATGGGTAACGGTAACGGGAACGGTCCGCGGCGACACGACCTAGTCGCAGCGTGTTATAAACGTCGAGAGTGAGCGGCTCAAGAATTTAAAAGTGAAACTCTCGAAGATGATCCGGATTCTCTCATTCTCTGCCCCCCCCTCCCCCTTCACCCCCGCTTAACCATTCTTTTTTCCTAATTTCGAATACAATTTTTAGATTCAATATTTTTCAATATTTTTGATTAAAAAAATGGAAACAATCAGGAAAATTGTCTTCCCTTCCTCCCCCTTTCAATTTTATTCAGATGGGGGAAAATTTTTTTAGGTTAACTCTAATCTATTCTCATTTTTTCTGATCTAATATTGCACTTGAGTGTTGTTTTGATTATGTATGAAACACATGATAAAATGATTCTGTGGTTTTTAGATATTATTATAATAATTTAATGGAAACAAATCGTTTTTTGGAGGAAAAGTTAAAAATCTTTATATAATTAATTTCAACATTATATTTAAATATATTGATGATGAAAACTTGAATATAGTGAGTAAAAAAAGTGCGCGATTATGTGCACATGATGTTGATGATGATGATGATAAAAAAAAGTGTTATTTGATAATGTACAATAAAAATGCGTTGAACGAGGAAAAGGGCAGGTGAACAGATTTTCTCCAATCCTTCTCTTGTGGAAGAACTTCTTCGTCATCATTGGCGTTACATTGATGGCAGATCATCGACGCAATAAAAATGTGAGTCAGGTGATCTCATTAATAATAATAATAATATAAACATTGCGACACTTATAAAAGTAATTTGCAGGGGAAAATTTTTTAAAAAGAATTAAATTTGTTACATAATGTAATGAATTAATAATTAGTAATGAATTAATAATGAATGATAATTATAATTGTAATAATGGTAAAATTTCGAATTGAGCCATTTTTTTGTGTGAATATTTTTTCTTTTATGCGAGTTGGAATTATAAAATTATGGTTGGTTGTGTATGAAAGAGTTTAAAAACCCTTGCACTCGAGTTAGAAAGGAAAGGAAACGAATAGAAGGCGAGTTTAGTTTATCACGCAGTTGGTTGGCAACGCTCTCGCAGATTGAGTTTCACTTCTTTACTGTCTCTTTTCAAGACTCGTTTTCATGAGTCGCGAAACGAAACGAGAAGCGAACGGATTCCGGAAATAATCTGCTCCGGAAGTAATGCGGCCTTTGTCTTTCGCTCCATATCTTTTAAATATAAGAGAGCACTCATGACGCTCCAAGAACAAATTCTTTTTTCAAAAATTTCAAAATGAATTCAATATATTCAGCATTTTGGAATTTTTCAATAGTTAGTCACAGTCGTTAAGGCATTTAAAATATGTATAAATTTTTCTGTTCTGCGTTCGAATCCTCCTTGAATTACGCTTTTATTTTGAATCTATTGGGACTTTTTTAAAATACTTTTTTTTTGTAAAGGCCCTTTCAAAGAGCATACAATTAAATTAATTTATTATTACATTTTTTTTCTCTGATTTTTATAAGATAAAAAAAATTATAAATAATAATTTAGAATAACTTTCTAGATTTTATCATAAAGAGCCATCGACATTGAAATCTTTAACAATACATATAGAATAAAGGGAATTGAATAAAAGTTGAAATAATGTGAAAATGTATATTGTTTATGAATATGAAAAAATTTACGGTTAAATGGAAAGTCAATGATAAGTGAGTTAAATAGGTAATATGTTTTCGATTGAAAATATGTGAAAATAATTGTTTATAGAAAAAAAAATGATGAAATATATTTATAAAAGGTCTATGGTTTTCTGTGAGAGAGGTTTTAATGTAAGATCGTTTTGCACGCTCGATGAAACACGCCAGACGGAAGCTGTCTACGCTTCCGGCATTGCAAACTGTGAGGCCGATCGTTAGCGATCGGCCTCACAGGCCAGCAATTGATTTCTGTTTCTTCGACGTAACCTCCCCCCTCCCCCTATTTTTTTTACCATTTTGTACATGACTTTTACTTCTTTCTCACGCACGGAAATTGTCTCTATGCCCCAAGTTTTGCTCCTCTCGTTTGTATTTTCGCACATATTTCAAATCAAACAAGTACGGAATTTAAAATTATTAATTTAAAATTAATATTAAATATTAATATTGACTTAATATTAATACTAATACCTATTAATATTAATATATTAATATTAAAACCTATTAAATATTAAATAGTTCAAAAACTTTATTATTAAATTAATAATTTAATTCACAATAATTAATCATTTTTTATTTAATACATACACTTGTTCTATAACAATAAATATTGATATTAATAATATTAATTGTTATAGAACAAGTGTATGTATTAAATAAAAAATGATTAATTATGGTTAATTAAATTATTTATTTAATAATAAATTTTTTGAACTATTTAATATTTAATATTAAATACTAATATTAAATATTAATTATTAATTATTTACTTTCAGTATATTTTACTATAAAAATAAGAATATGTAAATTTTTACGATTTGAAACAAATTCTAATTTTTATAGCACAAAATCAATTGAATTTAAAGTTGAAAATATTTTTAAATAAGTATATATATATATATTTATTCGTAATTTTAGAATATTTTTAGCTGATGATGATTTATGCAAATATTGATTAAAATTACTAGTTTCGAGTAACAGTATATTCTAAAATATGGCGCAAAGCATTGGATATTTTTTTGTAAATCTATAATCAGCACAGTTAACCTCGATGAACTCGATTCTTTGCTGGACGAAAATTTTCAGTCATCATATACTATATAGATATATCTAATTTTAAAGAATGGAGACAAGTGCAAATGTATGTAATAAGAAATTGCTTTGTCGATATAATATCGATGATGACATATTATTATGAATATTTTTTTTTAAGTTCTGAAGAGTATCGAAAATGCGATGCTATTGTAAAATTAAGATATTATATTTACTAATTCGCATCTATATTAAGTTATCATTTTCAAACTCTTGGAGAATATTTTTTTTGAATAAGTTAAAGTCTAGTGTCAACACCATAAGTATGAAAAATTGTTCTCATAATTCAATTATACCCTGTCAAAGTGAAACTTTATTAGTAGCTTCCCTTTTAAGAAACAGAGATTCTATTATTTATTTGTTAATAATGAGAAATTATTAAAACGTGCAAGTGGAGAAAAATTGATTTTCTTATTATTTACCGATATTAGATAAAACGTATATATCAATTAGATAAAGATAACGAAGTTTAAAAATTTATCAACTGGAAAAGGTGAACCGTCTGCTAGAAAAGTAATTAACTAATTTATGTTATACCAGACATACTCTATATTTAAAATTGTTATAAAATTTCTTTCATTTGATTCAAAAAAATTTTTATAAAAAGTGGATTTTCCATTCCTTCTGAATGACACTGAATAATTTAACTTTTTGTACCATTTTTTTAAAAGTACTATTAAATTAATAATCATTAATTATTAAAAATAATTATTAATTTAATAATAGTTAAAAAATGGTACAAAAAAATTAGAAGAAAGGATATGTACATAAATTTATAAATGATATGAAAGGTTATCGGGTTCTTTTTTTTTTTGCAAATTTTATTACAAAATTCAAAATTATTATTTACGAGTAAAAGGGTGTTTGTTTAGACGAGAAAGTTATGTGATAAGTAGTGATTGAAGTAGAGGTCATTCACCTTTTTCGTGGCTTTATCATTAGCAACAATATTATGTGTTGTCATAGGTTGCATTATTCTGGTTCATTAATCATTTACGTAAGTTTTTAAAACGTTTTAAAACGCGAATCCCTGTTTCCTACTTGGAAGAAAACTATTATTATACCATCATCACCACATTGCCAATGATTATTAAATTAATTAGTCCCAAGATTATTAATTAATTCAGGGGCGAATTGTAAATTTTCACTCTGTAAGATGTACCTGTATCCAAGGGCGTGAAAGAATTTCTCCCTTAAAAATCAAAATAGAATAGAATTAGTAAAAAGTGAGACACTAATTGCTAAGAATTTCCACAAATTTTTAGTCATTTTTTCACTAAAACTTTATTGTAAAAAGAATTAGAACCAGAAAACAAATGAATCGTGAATTTCGATAAGGGCTCAACTCTAAAAACCATAAGTGTCATTTTTACTGTCATTTGTTATGCGAAAATGACACTTATGGTTTTTAGAGTTGAGCCCTTTCCCGAAATTCACGATTCAAATAGATTATAGTAAAAATTACTTATAGAAATTCTTATACTTGAATTAGTGGTTCACTTTTCGAATTCAGATTTAGAGATAACGATAATGAAGACGAGGAAAATTTGAAAAGCGACCGAGGAGGAATGTAACATAATGTCAAATTGACATCAGGGAGCGTGAATCTCTTCTTCCGTGATTACTGCTTCCGTGGTCGCGCACAGCCGTTACAAAATCCGCAGTTCCGTGGTCCCTCAGCATCCAAAGCGCCACTAGGAAACACGCTCAATTTTCATATACTTAGCGTCAGACCACAACGCTAAACATGTGGTACAAATTCATAGCGCGAAAAATTAAAAAATTCTCCCATAAACAAGAAAGTGGAAAATCCATTTTTTATGTAGAAAAAAAAGAATTGTTACGTCAACTCGTCGAGAATTAAAAATATATATGTGTGTGTGTGTGTGTGTGTAAAAAACGAGTATAAGAAAACCAGAGAGAATGATATGTAGGTGATTGATTGTAAGCGTGAGTGAGAGAGAATAGGTGAGAGGTAATAAAGATGTGGTTGTGGAGGCCGACATCGCAGTGACTCGGGTCGACGTCCTGATGCTCGGTATAGTCCGTGGAACCTCGTCGATTCTCGGCACTAGGTCAGTGATGGAGTCACTGGCCGCCCTGAGCGTCGAGGCAATGACACCGAGCACGCTGAGGCTCGAACCAATCGCTGCGAGTGCGAGTATATCCGATAGCTGTTGAAGTATAACTGTCCTTTACTCTCCCCCCACCAGTGTCACTCTTCCCCCACTCCGCAATGAAAAAGTTATAGCTCATACACTGCCATATACCCCTCTCTGGCGCCTGGTGATATATCCCTCCCACACCCGCATCAAAACCTCTCTCCTCTCTTTCTTTAACACACACACACACACTCTCTTTGGCTCTCATCCTTCTATCTGGCGCGCGACACACGCACCAATGCCAATTATTGCACTGACGCTTGTTCGAAGGTCCAATAGACACTCTGATTCCTTGTCAAGGATCGGGAATTATTTCATTTTTATTATTCCTTAAATTCTTTTCATTTGTTTTTTAGGAAATAATGTGGATTTTCAGTTTTTTCTATGGAATAATATTAAAATGATAATAAAAATAGAAGTTCATTGTAGTCTCTAGTTTTGTCTCTATTTCCAGTGGGGCGCTAGAGGGGTAAACTGTCTAGCGGCTGGATAGTTTGGCTGGTTCGCCCCAGTTAGGGAAAAACTGGTCAGGGCCTTGTTAGTTCTTCTATACGAAATTCCTTCCCTCCAGTGGGGAAATTGACCCAGTTTGCTCTATTTCAAATAAGGGTTAAATAAGAGCCTAGCTAGTTTTCCTAGTTTCTTACGAGACGCTTCTTAGAACCCTCTTTTAAATGGGGTTTAAGTAAGGGCCTAGCTAGTTTTCATAGTTTCTTTTTGCAAGGCCCTTTATAGAACCCTATTTCAAAAAAGGCAAAGTGGGACAATTTAAAATAGGGCTTTAGTAAGGGACTACCTAGTTTTCTGAATTTTTGCAAGGCTCTTGTTCGATCCTATTTTAAATAAGGTTGTAATAAGGGCCTAGCTGGTTTTCCTAGTTTCAAATAGGGCTTTAGTAAGGCCCTAGCTAGTTTTCTTCGTTTCAAATATGGCTTTATTAAGGTCCCAGTTAGTTTTCCTAGTTTCTTTTTGCAAGGCCTTTGTTAGATCAAAATTCATTCAAAAAACATTCTAAAAAGAAGGAATTAATTTTAATCCGCAATTAAATTGCAAGTCAAATACACAATTTTGTCTTGTTTCTTTCTTTCTTTTTTCTTTTTTGTAATTTCGAATGCGTCGCCAATTTGGTAGGTAAACGACATTTTTAAAGTTGATCCAAACGACAATATACTGAAAATAACTTGCTTTTAGTAATTGAAGGGGACTGTTTTACTCGCTTAGTATGAATGACTTCCGTTTAAACTTTTTATTCGCAAAATAATCATTCTAAAACGACTTTCAAAGCAATAAGGAAAAATTTGTTTTTCATTCAATTTTATTTTCGTTTTAATATACATTTTCATTTTTTTTTTTAATTTTTAATATATTTAAAGTTAAAGTTGTCAAAATACTTTAAATTTTTCACTCTCTAAATCTGAATTAGTAATAAATAAAAGTTTTAACCAGGAGGATTCGAACGCAGGTTTGAGTCGTGGTTGAAAATGCCTTAACGAGCGTGACCAACATTTATTTTTTTAGAAATTTTATAATTTAAATAAATCATTCCTATATATCTTCAAGACTTCTAAATTTCAGACATGTAAAAATTTTTATTTTATCGTGTAATCGAAAGAAAGGGGGAAAAAATCCAATCTTATTATATTTCTAAAAATTATCGTGAAAATGGAAACTTGTTGACTCGTTTATTCGTATCGGGTGGAAGTAATTTTGTGTATCCCGTCGACAAAATAGAATATATGGTTCAGGGCGAAGAAACGCCGCAGGAAAGACCGGACGAAAGTGTTTTTACAGGCGGGAGGTCCTAAAAGCATAAAAAGAGAATCTAGAATTGCAAAAGGTGACTCAGGATAGTCTAAAAGGCTCAATCTCTAAATTTCGCGCGCGTTTCTCCACTTATTTCTTTTCAGCTTTCATTAAAAGATACTTCGGACGGAAAGTACCCTTCTTTCATTATTGGAATTAAATCCAATAAGAAATCTTGAAATTAAATCTTAAAATTCGTACTTTTCGATTTAATTTTCATGATTTTTCGTTCCCTTAATTTTCTACCAATTTTCATTAATTATTTGAAAGTATTTTCGTTGTTCTTCGCCTACTTGAATTTTTCAAAGATTTGAATTAATAAAATTTGGTGTTTGAAAACAGGGAAAGAAATTAATAGAATAATAATAAATAATTAATTAAATACAATTTAAATATATCTTATTCTTAATTTAACTTTCTCTCAAAACTTGAATCATATAGAGAAATCACTTGTTCGAAAACTGTTTTCAACTGTGTAAAAAAAAAAAGAAAAAAACAGTTGAATTTAAAAAGAAAAAAATAGAATTTTATTATTTGTTTTATAAAAGTAAATTTCTAAATCCTGCAATTTTAGAAAATAGGACGACTTTTGACATTCACTTGGCGTGTGTTACATTCCGTAACATATTTTCATCGCGTGTGTAACGCCACTTTAATTTGCAGTAAAGGATATTTCGAGGAAGGGAAGCCTGCAAAAAGTGGGGACAAATTGCCATTCTCTGGAGGTCAAAATTTGAGAATAAAATTTTTAGGTTAATGTTCCGACTGATTATTTAATTATAGAAGAAAAGAGAAAGAAATAAACGTTAGTCTTGTTTGAAACATATTAATATAAATTAATATATATATATAATTTTAGATATTATTTAGAAAACCAAAAAATTAATTATATAAAATTACAGACAAAATTGGAAACTATTGGAATACTTTTTCATTATTGATGAGAATAAAAATATTAAAAATAAAAACCCAAATTGAGAATTAATTCAATATTAATTGAAATGTAATGAATAAAAAATTTTTAAACTAAATTTTTATTTAGAGGGAATTTTTGTATAATAATTTTTGTGGAAAAGCGGCGATTTTCCATCATCAGTAGGTATTGATCGAGTGGTATGGGCAAAATTTTGAAACTTTAGGATGAATTATTGTGAGGATTCTTTTCCTTGATTAATGGTTTCGACTTGTAGATGCTGCAAAAGGAGGGTCATGTCAGAACCCCAACTTTCCCCTTCATGGGAAAAAGAGAATGCATTCGAAGTATATAGTGAAGTACAGTGGATGAGATTAGTTTTTCCATTTTTCCGCAAAGTTTTTTTTGAAAATTAATTCATGACTGCTTTTGTAAAATTTTTCCAAAAAATGCACTAAACCACAAATTAACCTTCCGTTGACACAAAATTAACTTGAAATTAATTTTAGTGTCAAATATGGAGAATATAATATTATATTTCCCAGTACTATATATAATATAATTATATTCTCCATATTTGACACTAAAATTAATTTGATTATTTCGTGACAAACTTTTGATTTGGGTAAAAAATTTCTTTTGGCAAAAATGTTATAGTTGGAATATTTGTCTGCGCCGTAGTTGTAGCGGTACTATGAGTAAACTAGCGGTGCTTTCGGAGGGGAAAAAGTACCGCTCGCAGTATAGTCATAGTGTTTGGTTCAAGTGAGTGAAACCGTGGTTGGACTTGAGGCCTTTTATGTCTCACTCTCTCTCATCTTCCTTTTTTTCACCACGATACACGCCGTTGGATGGCGCGTCTTTCGCCTGCATACTAGAGTAGACTTTCACCTATTCGTATATTATATATACCGTAAATAGCTCTCACTTCCATTTCGCTTGTGTCGTTGAATCATTCCCATGTTTTTCCTTAATTAACAACCATCACTGAATTTACTCATTTTCTTTTCAAAATGTTTCAGTTTTTTTTTTCAAATTCTCGAGTGTGTTTGATTCTGTTAATTTAGATTTCAGGTAAATTTGGTAAAAAAAATTTTTAACCATTCACTGTAAACTTAAAAGTATCAAATTGATTCCAAAAGTTTCAAATTGATTCCAAATTTTTGGATCAATTTGATACTTTTAAGTTTACAGTGATTGTAACCATTTTGGTAAATTTAGTTCTTTTGTAAACAAATTTTGAATACTTAAATTTAAAAACAATTCCCCTCTCTTTACACCCAGAAAAAAGATATATTTGTCTCAGAGCCAAATAAACTATTTATTTGGAACAAATAAATTTTATTTGGTTAAAATAAATTTTATTTGGTTAAAATAAAAATTTATTTGGTTCAAATAAAATTTTTATTTGGTTAAAATAAAATTTTTATTTAAAACAAATAAATAATTTAGTTGGTTCTGAGACAAATATACGTTTATTTAACTCAAATAAATTACATTTGGTTCAAATAAAACATTTCTCTGGGTGTATGATATGGTAAAATTGAAAAGGAATTTGATGGACGTCGAAAAAAACGGGGGGCGGTATCGCAAAGTGGCATCTTGGCAACAATGGAGAACAGTCTACACTGTTTTACGAGCTATTAAATTTATCTGGGTTACAGGTGCGATAGAGGTGTAAGGATAGGTTAGGTTTAGTCTAGGAAATACATGGGAGTTTCTGTAAGTGCACGCTCGCAGGTTTATTCGCACGATTGTGATATAAAAAAACTAAATAGTCACAGCATGAGGTCCGTCATTTTCGAAAAGAGCAAAAAAAAAAAGACAGAGACAGAAAAATTAAATATTGTTTCATTTAATATTTTTACACTCTGTAATTGTTCAATCTTATGTTTTTCATTATTTTCTGTATAATATATTTTTTTTATTTCCAAACCATAAAT
>JUFY01023230.1:3637-30430 GCA_001855655.1 Leptopilina clavipes | reverse complement strand
TAGGATTTCAATTATTTTTAATACTATGTATTTTACAGGAAGTGGTCAAGAAATGTAGTTATTCTTAAAAATTTAATTTCAATTTCTCGAAAAAAATGAATTATTTAAAAATGGTTTTTTTCACATTCTTTGGAAGAATTCAATTATTTACAAAAATATTAGAATTTTTCACAGAAGTTTAATTATTTTTAAATATGTTAATAAATAAATTTGTGCGAAAGAAATCAATTATTTTAATTTTGTACAATTTAAATTAATTTCTTTTGAAATAATTCAATTATCCTTTTAGATTTTAATAAAATTCTTTCCAACAATTCAATTATTTTTAAAAGTAATAAATTTTTTCTTGGAAATTTAATTATTTTAAAAAATGCTAATAAAATCGTTCTCAAAAATTCAATTATTTTCATGAATAATAAAAATTTTTCGTTAGTTACATTTTTTAGTAGTATTTTAATAAAATTATTTGCATAGTTCAATTACTTTTATAATTATAACAATATTCATTACAAAAATTCAATTATTTTCAAAAAAATTTAATACAATACCACACAGACATTCAATTTATTATTGTCAAGAACTTTAATAGAATTCTTTGTAAAATTTAATTGTTTTTAAAAACTTTTCACAATTCAATGGTTTTCAATAAATTCTGTTTTCATAAAAATTTAAAAACAAAATCCAATTATTCAAAAAAAAATTTTGTAGAATTCTTTGTAAGAATTCAATTACTTTCATGAATAATAAAATTTTTTACAAATTCAATTATTTAAAAAATTTTATAAAATTTGTCGCAAGAATTAAATTATTTTTATAAATATTTAAATTTTTTCATGAATAATAAAAATCGATGAAGGAATTGAATTATTAGCAGGATACAATAAAGTATATATTTTTGATGAAAATTAGAAAAAAATTGTAAAAATAAATTAAAGAATGGAATTTTATAAGTTTTCTGAAGTATCTAAAACGAGTTTTATTGGTCCTCAAGTTTAAGTTTTCGATAGCTACTTTTTTTAAATTAATTATCGAGTGCGAAGTTTGTAATTGATATCAAGTCATTTAAACAAATTAGTCATCATATTTTAGCAAATTCGAGTGTGGAAAAAAGTTGTTTATAATTAATTTAAAAATTGGAAATAGTATTTAAAGTTTTTTAATTTTGAAAACTTGTTTTTCTATGTTACTTTATTTTATTAAATTTGTAGTCCATACTTAAATATATTGAATTCTATTGAAGAATTATTTATGTAAATAATTGAAATCTTGGGAAAAATTTTATTACCTACAATCTAAAAGAATAATTGAATTATATCAAATAACTTTAAGTAAAATTGTATTTAAAATAATGGATTTCTTTCGAAATCCAAAATTAAATTATTTTAATTAAAATACTTGAAGTAGGTTTCTATGAAAAAAAAACGTTTTTACAAATACAAATCACCATAACCATATAGTATAACATTTATTGTTATTATTATCACTGATAAAAATTTTAAAAAAATTTAAACTCGTTCAAATTACTCTTTATCATATATTTTAAACTCATTAATTAATTAATTAATTAAATTAAATTAAATAATTTATTACATTCATTGTATTATTAACAATTATTATTATTATATGTATAACAATTATTGAGAATTATAATATATTGTAATTAAATAATTTAATTTATCTGAAAATTTGATTACATTTATTAATTAAAGTAATTAATGAATTATTATTTATACAAAACTTCAACACAACTTTCAGCAGTTGGTAGCATTACATTTGTGACGTCAGAACAAGCGCGTCGCGTCTGCGTTGCGTCTACGTTGCGTTTGCGTTCATTTCACGATACCCATTCTGGAACGAGCCTGATTAGCATTGAGGCGCGTCGCGTCAGCGTTGCGTTTTGTTTGCGTCTAACCCATTCTGGAATGAGCCTTAGGAATTCGAAGAGCTCCACGTATACTAGTGGCCCAAACATCCTCAGTATTTTCTTTATACAGAAAGCATAAACTCTCTGTTTACAAACTGCAAATATCTACTAGATTAAAAAAAAAAGTCACCAGTGTTCTATTTTCTATTTGTAACTTCGTTGTCTAGATAAGAGCAAAATTTGTCATCTAAAAAATATTATATGAAAAATACTTCATCTAAGGAAGTAAAATTACAAATTACCTAATAATCTCGAATTCCGTTTTGTTAGGTAGAGAAATTTTTTCTTCTTTTTTTTGTAATCGAAAAACAAATACCGTTGATTTGTTTTTGTGATTACAATGAATTATATAACGGGAATATTTTATGTCGCATACAAAAATGAACTGTTTACTCAAGGTTATACGAATTGAAAAAAATGACCCTCGTTTTTTCTCTCTTACATTAGAATTCAAATATTTTGGACAATAGAATTTTTCTTTGTCATTTTGCAATTTAGAAAAGAGTGAAACTTATGTAAAACTCAAGAAAGGGACAAATTATTCATGTTTAGTCATTTTCTTTACAAGTAGATTAATATTGCTTTGCAAATATTTTACATCCGCTTTATTATAGTTTAGCAATAATTTTCGTAATTCATTTTGTTGATTCTTCTTCTTTTTGTTCTTTCAGCAATCGCTGCAAGTTTATATATATCTATACTTGGAGAGGGAAGTAAAAGAGCAAACTACGTAACGCACGAGCACGTCACAGAAGTCGCCACTAATGACGCAAAGAGGAATGCTGTCTTTCACGTCGGTAGCCATTTGTAATTCCCAAAGAAAAAGTTGAGAAAAAGCGGAATCAAAGTGTGATGATGGGGCCTGGCTATCCACAATTAGTGACACACGCTGGCAGCCATAATTAAAATCCTTGACTCAGGATTAAATTCTCTCTCTCTCTATATATACACCGGCACATTTCAAGCCTTTTCCTCCTTCGTTCCGCTTTTGTAAATTCTCTTTCTCGCACTTGGAGAAACTAATCGAGCCAACTGCCACTTGGATTTTTTTGCACCGTTGCGATCTCCGCAAATACTCCCCGTGGACTTTAGGTCGATTTACGGACATCGGCATGTCTAACCCTTGTCGAAAGGTTCTTACCAAACGTAATTGCAGTATATCGCAAAAGTGATAGATGCCCATTGAAATTCTTTAGATCGGACGCACGAGGCTTGAATTAATGTCGAGAATCAACAACGAAAGGTCTCTTTAACACGTTCCAAACAACATTGTCTCTTATCCCATTGGAGAGAGATGCGCACTCTCTTATTTCTCGCAGTGTTCCTCTTATCCAGGTGTGGATTTCAGTGTCAACACCTATTCCTCTAATAGGGAACTTGTCTGATGACTTTTTGCACTCCATTCGAATTAAACTGCCAGGCTGATTGCTTATCTCATGATCTGATGATTTATCTCTCGAGCCGATGTAAAAAAAAGTTTATATACCCTCCCTCAAAAAAGAAAGATTGTTTAAATTCTAAAGTGGAAAAGCAAGGATTATGTGAAAAGATTCTTAATTCCTTGCGGGGATGACGGGAATCGAAACTTAATTAAGGCATTTAATTAATATCACGCGGTAGCCTGAGGCTTCTGCACCCGAGACTAAATGACTTTTCAAGTCTCATCTCGATGCACCTGGACCAACACAGTGTTAATTGTTCACCGACTCTCATTTCTCTTGTTCAACATCCTCTCTCTTTTTTCAAATAGTATAACCATCATTCGTTCATGAAAGAGAAGGACAGCGAAACTGCGAATCTGAATTGAAAATCGAGGGATAAGACGAGGAGAGAGCAACAAGTGTCCTCGTTACGAAGCGCAAAAGCATTCCTAATTATCCCTTTTGCCCCTTAGAGAGGAAGAACCAGACAAAAACCACCTTGATTACATTTTCGTGTAATGTCATCGTTAACCATTAGGCCACCCACAAATTGGATCGATGCTTTATTACGCTCTACCTAATTGCTCTTCATTATCCGCTGAAACCAAAGGTTTCCCAAATGACGCTTTTGCGTAATTTAGCAGATGTTTACGACCAAAAAAAATAAAATAAAATAAACCCAAACTTCCGGAAATAATTACACATTTAATTGAGATTTATTTCTTTAATTTACTGCGACTTATTTATTTCATTAATTTATTTCAATTTATTCTGATAATCAAATTTAATACATGTGGATGAAAATTTTTTTCACAAAAAGACTAATAGTTTTTTCAATTTTATTTTTCAGTGGTACAACATCGATAGCAGTAAATTTCGAGAGGATATATTAAAATTATGGATTCCACTTGGCTCAGGACAGGAGAAAAATCAACCAGACGAAGCTGCCCAAGAATTTCTTTCGAGGTCCATTGAAAGATCTAATTCTCTCCTTCTACAAGCATGGCACTATCTGGCCCGTTCCATCTTGTCTTCTTTCATCAGTCGAACTTCCATCAATGGGTGAGTTTTTTCTTATTCTTTTCTTTTTTAAATACCCGATTCTGACAAATGCAAATTTATTGTACTTGAAATCGGTTTATTTTCGCATAATGCGACTAAATCGATATAAGAACGATTCTTATTTATAATCCGAATTTACAATATACTTCTATCGGAAATATTTGTAATCTACTTTCACAAAAGTGAGATTGATTTTGAATTAGCTTGATAATAATTAATTAGCATTGAATATGATGAATTGAATCAATTGACTTAAATTATGCGAAATATTCTAGGACCAAGAGAGGGAGATAAAAGACAGTCTTTGCAACAATGTTGGGGCTTTATGAGTTTTAGAAGGTAAATCGAGTTAAGAGAAAAAGGGGTGCGAGGTCCCAGGAAGCCGAGATCGTTTGTGAGGTGATGAAAGAGGGCCTTCCCTTCTCGGCGGTTAATTAATAACCACGGAGATAGGATCTCCGCCTATCTCTCTGTCCGAGGCTCGACAAGCTGGCGGTGGTAAAGGGGCCCCATAGGACTTACATGCTTGCAAGGTGGGCTGCAGCCATGGTTATTGATGGCTAGCTTTGTTTGCCCCCCGAACCGTTTATTAAAATCCAACGCAGGTGATTAACCTCTCTCTGACTTGAGTCCTCCAACCCCGTCCCCCACCTCATATATAGCAGCTACTAGGCGCGATCAACGATCAAAAAGGACCAAGGTGCAAACCTCTCTTTCATCCTGCACGATCAACCAACTAACGTCTCATTCGTGAAGAAGGAGGCTGTAATTTACATGTATTCCGTTTTCAACCTCTCTCGCGGTAGTAACTCACATGTCACGCCTTCTCACACTGGACTCAATCATATTATATCCCTTTCTCATAATTATGTCAAGAATTCTATTTGACTTCAATCCCCATGGCCTTATTAATCCCCTTTCTAACATTTTTCTTTGCTCCTATATTTTTTTCTAATACATAAATTTCTCGAACTCTTGTTATTTATTTGCTGATTACCGCAGTTCTTGAAATCGATGAAATTTCATTTTTATGAATTGAAATAATTATATTGATTCATTAAAAGTGGAAATGTTTTTGAGTTTGTGGATTTTTTTCGATTTTGAACGATACTAATAATCCAGAGTGTAATTTGTTTTTCAAATAGAATTTTTTCTTCCTCAAATTAATACAAATTAAGCTCAAGTTGAGCTTAAGTGATTTTTTTTATTCCTCACTGTGATACGAGATTGCTTCTCTTGATTCTATTCAATTCAAGTTCGTTTCTCTTGACATTTTTTATAATTATTTTTTTTTCATCTCTCCGTCACAGTTTATTATTTCCCGATGTTTTTTCGTAAATAATTTTTCCAACGGACAATAATAAAGTGGGGTAAATTTTTTTTATTAATTAAATTAATTTCTTTGTATTTAGTAATACAAACTTCTTTATACCGTACAATTTATTTTTTATTTTTTTTTTGCGATTTGACAGGGATAATTAAAGTATTGTTTATTATTTTTTCCAATGAAAATTGAAGGAATTTATATAGTGTTTCTTTATTTTTCTGCTTTGGAAAATTGAGTCTAGGAATAGTTATATTCTTTTGCTTCGAGAGAAGAAATTCCTTTTTAACTATTAAAGAAATGATCTTCCTCTTTCTTGAGGATAATTATTAAAATGCTCTAGTTTAAATCTGCTAATTTCAACCTACAACAACTTTTGAATTGCGCTTTTGTTTCCAGGCCTTGAAAATTGTTGCACTCATGTCTGTAAATGCCCACTTTAGGTTCAAGTCAGTAGCGAAGGAGTTAAAGAGCAACGACTAACGATTATCCCGCGCTTTCGTTGTGTTGTGCAATTACCGTAGTTTGCAGTTCAACAGGTGAACAGTTCACGTTCAATTTTCTCTCATGAGAATTGAAAAATAACAACAATATATATGGATTAAAAATCCATCTTTCATCAATCAATCAATCAATTTCTATTGATTAAAGAAAGATTTCGAAAGCTTATTCCATTTAATTATTATCATTATTATTCTTTGTATTATTCTTTCCCCTGAGGATTTGAAATAATTCCTTTTAATTCGGAATTTAAAAAAGAATCTTTTGTCTTAATTTTTCTTGTTTTCGGAAATTAATAGTACTTAAAATTCAAACAGAATAAAGATCGCATGTATTTAGAATAAGAAGGAGGAAATTATAAATTGATATGAAGTATAAGATAGCTACTGAATATTTTTTTATATTCTGATGCTATTTTTTTTTGCATATCTAGTTCACTAAATCTAGACATATTTTTTCCTTTTATGAAAGACGTGTCTGTTTTTTGAAATAAGGTTCTAAATGGAAATTTTGAAAACATGAAATTTGACCCCGCAATGAAAGAGGCGAGTCACCTGGGTGACGATATTGTATATGACGTTCTTCTGTCCTGCTGAGAATATTAATTACTTTTCTCCACACAGAAACTCATTCTGTGTATCAAATGTTATGCTCCTGGTTCGAGACTCGCTCGGCTCACAAATTAATCATAATTAGCGGCAAGATGTCCTCCATCAAAGTGTTGCTTCGAGACTAAAATGAGTCGAAAAAGAAGGCCCTTGTGTAGAAAAACGTAGAGAGAACAAGGAAAAGAAATCAGTCACTCGAAGCGTATATCCGTCCTATCTTTACCTCCCTTTTCTTTTCGCTCGTTTTGATTATTTTTTTCCCATCTCCTTTCAATCCTTTTTCTCTCATTTCTATTTGATTATTTTTGATTCTTTCGGGCTTTGATTTCTTTGCTCCTCTTTTTTCTTTTTCTTCATAATGTTCTTTTTTTGATTCTTCTTTGGGATTGATTCTTTCTCCTTCTATCTTTAAATTTAAATCTCTTTCTTCTACTTCTTCTTCTGCTTCTTTACTCCCTTGATCAAAAAGCGTCCCTGTCCAGTTGATTTTATTCCTTCCGAAATTACACCTAATTTCATCAGATTGGCGCGCAGGTGGTAGCCACTGCCGACTTTATTCCGCTTCATTCACGCTTCCCAACGTCAATTAAAATTGATTGGTACCTACCCAACTCTGAATTGTTATTGCTTCTAATTGCGGGTTGGATCTCCATTTCTGCCCTCTCTTTCTCTCTGCTCGTTTATTGTCCTACTTTAATTGTTTTAACATTGTTATTCTCTGCCACTGAACTGTCGTTAATTACATTTGTCCGTTAGTTTCCGCGTCGATGAGTCTTCGAACTTGGAGTTGTGACTATATAACTTCTGATATTCTGCCTCGGAACATTCAAGTATATACCAACTTCTCTTAATGTCTATTCATTACATTCGAAAATTGATCATCTTCTCAGAAAATTCAAAGTTTAGAATTATCTTCTGTCTAAATCTATGATTTAGTCAAAAATATAAATCTTACGTATAGAATTTCCGTTTCAAAATCGCAATAATGTTTAACCTTTTTCTTTGGTTCGAAACCATACAATAATAGTTGATTTCAATCATTGAATCATTGAACTTGATTGGAAAATTACTTTTGTAAGAGGAGAAAAAAGAGACAAAATTGCTTGAAGAAATAGAGGACATTTTTCTTGAAAGGAAAGATATTTTTAGCGTTTGCGAAAAAGAATGGGAGAGAGAGAGAGAGAAAGGAACTTTGAAGAATTGAAGAGCCAGTCATTAGAGGACGTAATGCAAAATAAAAAACTGATCTGTGTCGAGATATTTACTTTGAACCGGATTGTAAAGGGTTGGAAATGGGTGGTAACAGAGGTAGAGAGGAGAAAACCAGTAGCAAGTTTTTTGTCTTTACCTGATCATTGGGGGTCTTTGGTGCAACCATAAAGTGATGGGGAACTATAGTTCGAAGAAGGGAGTGTTTAGTTCCACACGCCACCTGTTACCTCCCTTTTTCGACCTCGAACCCCCGATCTTGTTTCTTTAGAATGATCATCAATGATAATTTCTTATATTTGCCTACATTTAGATCTAATTTAGATCAAGCAAAAAAGAATACTTCTATTTTGAAAAATTTCCTAGTTTCTACTAACATTGTTTTCAAATTCTATTATCGATGCTGGTCTCCAATTGCTTCTAATTTCTGTCTTTAGAAAGAAATGATGACGCAGATTTTGAGAAAATATAAATATACTTTCAAATTAAAAAGACTGTATCATTTCTTCGCAAAAATAATGTGACGTTTTTATGGAATGTGCGCGCAAGGTCAGAAAATCGGTAGATCGCAATTTATTACCAAAATGTGAAATAATGCAGGGTTTTATATATATCGACAAATATTACAAACGACATGTGGTGATGTATCGAACAATCACCTTGTTTCTTGTATATAATATAAACTCTCTCGACTCGTGCAGTTTATGAGCTTCTTTATGTTTATGAGTCTACGGGTCTTTTCCTCTGCGTAGGCCATGTATACACTTCTAAAGTCAACCGTGCGCGGAAAGACCAGATTATGAACGATAGAATAATTACGTTACTCAAAAGCGGCAGTAATTCATCGAAGTGGTACATGCTTTATGAAAGAGTTCGTTCCTGGTGATGTTATTTATAATCTGAACTATCCCTGATTGAGCACTTAGGTAACAACGATGAGTCGTTTATAGTTTATCCCACTCACCTCGTTTCACGATACCCGTCAAGTAATCTTCAGTACAGCACAATATTTAATACAGAATATAAATAACAATTAATAAATAATTAAAACAAATGTGAAAAAATTTTTAATCCAAATACTATTGCACTGGAAATTTCTATATTCAGTTAATGGAAATAATAATAGAGAGCAGTGAATAATTTTACTATGTATAATAAATTCAAATTGTCTCCCTCGTTATTAAGTTATTATTATTATCATCCAACAAAACTTGTTTATTACAAGTTTGTTAAAAGCTCTGACATTAGAATTTTCTCATATCTCATTAAGAACACGAATCACCTCTTTTGTAAATTATTATTAGATTATTCGAATAATAATTTACTGTCTAACAATTTATTAGCCGCGTCCTTTTTTTTACACGTTAAAAATAATACGTTATCGAATGCACGAATGATGTGACATTTGGGGGGGAGGTACCTGTAAATACGATTTTAATGAGTCAACTGAAACCCCTTAGGATTAATGTATACGGGAAGCAGTTTTGTATATACCTGGTAAAGCACACTTTCGTAATTACAGAAAAGGGCAGAAATAAGTAATTTTCCAGAAACTGAAGGAACACATGGTTACTAGGAAGAAATTATTGACTGCACGGTAATAAAAAGAAAAAAAAATAGAGGTGACGTTGGCCTCATCGGACAAAAAGTATAAAATTATCAGTTAATGCTGTGTTGATGTGCGACAAACACCAGACACGACACTTTACCACGACACCTAAATTAACTCACACGAACGATAAAAAAAAAAAAAGAGAAAATACAGTTGTAAATCAAATGAACGTTGAAAATTGCTAACGTAATTACATTGTGGGTACATAATTGCCGTAAAACTATGATAAAATATATAATGATACTTAATAGATAGTTTTTTATGCGAGAAAGCATCATCAGAAATTTATTTTTTAGCCCCAGCATCAATATTGGAACAATTACCCACTTTTTTTATGATATATAATTAACGATTTTATTCCGTTTGATAATCGAAGTTAATTTTCTATTCGAAAGTGGAATTGGTTTTATTGTTATTTCTTTTCCTTGATAAAAGTGTATTGATTTTTTTATTACTGATAATTATATTATATGGAGGAAAATAAGAGGGTCGACATTGATCGCGAGTAATCCTTTTTTGATTTGGTATATGCGTTTATTTATATTTTCCTCATAATGTTGAAGGAAATTTATTATTTTGCGTTTTCAGTTGCTCTTTGTTCAGTAGTAATTATCAATGTCGCGTTTGCGCGGCAAGCCCCTTTAGTTTCAGGGAGTTTCCTCAATTGGCAACCCTCTCGTAATTAAGGGTTTGCGCAGACGCCAATTCTCGCCGAAGGAAAAAGCTTAACTGGCCAACCCCTGGAATTGGTTCTAGTGTCCCTTTGACCAGTAATTATAAGGGAAGGCGGTGTCCGGAAGTTCAATTGAACGGCCCCCTATTCGTTTTATATACTGAAACAATGAGCTTGCGCTTTCATTATTAGTTTCGGATAGTCCATTGGCTCTTTTCTCTAGAGTTCTTGAGATTTCCAATTTTCAAGGATTATTCAAGGATGAATGGTTTGGAGGTTTTCTAAGTACAGAAATCGCCTTTGGAGAGCTTTATTAAAAATCACATGGAAATTCATTTCCAATCTGGTTGAGGGTTTTGTCAGGATTTGGAACTTGTTTCTTAACACGCAATAGAAGAATTCTCATTACTTTATTTTTTATATATAGTTTTCACCCAGCAGACATCAGAATCGGTTTGGAATCATTGAAGCGATGAGGCGTTTTCAGAAAAATATAATGGAAAGCTAACAAGTGATTCTTGCGACTCCTTTTCCTTCAATGCTCCAATTACGATTCGTCTCGAAACGATCAAATAGATTCTACATCGGGAAAGATAAATGCCGAGGAGACAAGTGTAGAAAAGCTCAAGTTGTTCCCCTCCTTTGGAAAACAAGTAATTTCTCCGACCCATCTCCCCCTTTTTTTCTTTACCTATACTCTGCCCCCCTCTTGGAATACGTATACCTTTAATTACAATTCATCTCATGTAACTGGCAGTTACTTTTCAAGATCATGAAGCGAATATATAGCTCTATCTACAGTAAATTCCGCACGCAATTCTATACTCCCATTTCACCACACATCGGTGACTGTTTTAATGTCAATGCAGAAACATATCCTCTCTCGGGATGGAAAATAAATGCGATAAACAACTAAAGCAGAGGAGAGAAGATATAGGGATAGTGTGCATCATCATGAGAGTGCTTCCTATATATACATTTATATAGGAAACACCCAACGAATTATACATGCAAGACGATGGCGAATGCAGCGTCCACATTGTGAACATATAAATCGAACAATATGAGTCCAGGGAGCCAATCAGAGAGGCTTTTAGTGCCCGATAAAAACTTGCTGCTTCGCGATCCCTCGCTTCCATCCCTGCCATGATGCAAACGCCCCCTTCGACCTCCTCCTACTTTGTCATTTCTTTTTATCCTTTTCTCTATTTCTTTCTCTGTCTCTCTGTTTCGCTTTTATGTCTGTATATGTGAGAGAACATACATATATGTGGATATGCACTCAAGGTGTGCCTGAGATTCACATATGCTGTACGTGTACAACCTATATTCTTTGCAGGTATTCCTTGCATCCTTCCTATATCATAAAACTAAAGAGACAGTTTTTCTTCTCTCAAATGTTTTATTCTATACGATATGTGACATATTGTATTTGGTATTTGAATTCTTTGGCAATAGTTAGTAAAAATGTTGATTGCATCCAAAAGTAATTGGGTATGTAACATTCCAATCCATTGGATTATGTTGCTAATAGTTGGATGTGGTGACAAGTTTTTGTTTCAGATGATTTCTGCTCTGAAAGTAATGTTAGTAAAAATGCTGATTACATCCAAAAATATTCCAATCCTTTGGATTATGTTGCTAATAGTTGTATGTGGTAACAAGATTTTGTTTTAGATCATTTCTGCTATGAAAGTTACATTAGCATAAGCAATAGTTAGTAAAAATGCTGATTGCAGCCAAAACGAATTCCAATCCTTTGGATTATGTTGCTCTAATATCTGATGTGGTATCAGTTTTAGTTTTAGACCTCTGCTCTGAAAATAATAGATAGCATTAATTCGTTTGTTAGCATTTAAAATTAAGATTACAAGTGGAACATCTGTTGATTTTTCCAACAATTAGACATATTTACATACGTTGCTTAATTACAAAATGGTATTTAAGATACTACTAAGGAAAAGCTTCTTCTTAGTACTTAAGTACCAGTAGTTGTAAGCAATATAAATACAGTTTTAGTTCCTGTAGGTGTTACATCAGTAGAATATAGTAAATATAGCACAACCTAAGTTATTATTTCTGAACAGTTTAGTGATGCTTGACATCTAGATACTGACACTCATCAACTAAACTGACACTGATAAACATTGTCAAATAACGATTCCTGCTCCTCATCTCTAAATATAAATAATATAAAACAATCCTATTTCTAAAAAAAAAACTAGAAATACTTAATCATCTTCATAAAAGATAAAAACATTAATTCCCCCCCCCCCCGTTTCATGAGCAATGACTTCAGTTTAAGTTGAATCCAATATAAATGACTCTAATAGCGTATGGCCATTAATCAAACATTTTTTTTTCCCTAAATTTAAATTGCGCCCTCGAATTCAAACCCCGAAACACCTTTTCGAATTTCCTTAAAGCACCACCTCATCTCCTTCTTCATCCAGCAAAACCTCAACATCCACAATCTCCCCTAATCGTTTTTAAAATCCCGAAAAAGCCCTCAGCTTGAAAAATTGCCGCACTAACTCCCTCAGAGCACGCTTGTCTGACCATAAACGGTCTTACTACTACCGGCGACTTTTCTCCCGCGCAAATGTAAAATCCCTGCTCGATATATAGATATATACTTACGTGTGGAATGAGATGAGAGAGAGAGAGAGAAAAGAAAGGGAGGAAAAAATACATGAAATACATTGTTCACAGGCGAGTCGCGACGCAATTCCATCACTTGCGCCACTCTCATCCTCGCATGAGTCGCGATAGAGGTGATGTTGACCGCGTCCATACATAAAACTATTTCAATACATATATATATATGGAGAGAGAGAGAGAGAGAGAGAGAGAGAGAGAGAGACATATACAGTGTAATGTACATCGTGTGAGTTAAAATGGATGGAGTGTGTTTCCTCCCCCTCTCCCTTTGAGGGCTACGGCGGGTGTGGGAGGGAGAACAGGACGGAAGGAAAGGGCGTAAGAAGAATGGATGTGGAAGGGAGAGGGGAAGGTACGCGAAGGACTCGCATAACGATCCCGTTTAAGAATCTACCTTTCCTTCTCCTCTCTCTCTCTCTCTCTCTCTCTCCCTCTCTCTCTCACTCACTCACTCATTCCCTCTTTGTCTTTCTTTTTCCTTGTTACTCTTCCTTTCTCCCTCAGTATTTCTCTGTCTTATTACTTCTCATCTCTCTCCTTTAAGTCCACTCTAAGGCTCCCAGTCACGGTCGAGCGAAGTAACAGGGTAACCCCCCCCCTCTCTCACCCCATCCTACCTCCTCGCGTCGTTTCTTCAACTCGACCATCCACCCACCCTTTGCGTCCCTACCATCTACCAAACACACCCGCAAAGGATAGCATTTGCAAACTCGCGTGTATAATTGTCCGGGTTTGAGCCTCCCCTTATCTCGCCCCTCCACATTCACAGTGGGGGGCGTCACTAACCCCCACCAGGGGGGAATCTAGTCTTAACGGACACGCCTCTTCAGCATCCCTATCGTCCACTGTATCCCCACTATTATTTTCTCCGTCACCTAGTGTCCTACACCTACTACGGTTACTATACTCCTTCCGACGCCTCACATCCGCGAAATCGGGAGATGAAACTGGCTAACGAGACGCCGTTGCCCAGTGGAGGGGAGGGGGGAGATGTTAAATACACAGCGCCCCAGTCAGGGCCGAGAATAGAACGCTAAGGGCCCTAAGCAGTTGAATTCCACAGAAATATTCGTAATTTATTCCTTTTTTAGGAAAAATCTGTATTCTTTTAAATACCATAAATTAATGTATTTTGTCCGATTTTTAATAGGGCTCTAACAAGCGTCTTGTCAGAAAGTAGGAAACCTAGTTAGGTCCTTACTAAGGCCCTAATTTAAATAGGACTCCAACAAGGGCATTTCAAGTAACAAACAAAACTAGCTATGCTCTTACTAAACTCCTTTTTATATAGGGCTCTAACAAGAGCCTTGTCAGAAAGTAGGAAAACTAGCTAGGTCCTTACTAAAGCCCTAATTTAAATGGGACTCCAACAAGGGCATTGCAAGTAACAAATAAAATTAGCTATGCCCTTACTAAAGCCATATTTTGAATAGGGCTCTAACAAGAACACTGTCAGAAAATAGGAAAACTAGTTAGATCCTTACTAAAACCCTAATTTAAATAGGGCTCCAACAAGGGCTTTGCAAGTAACAAACAAATCTAGCTATGCTCTTACTAAACTCCTTCATACATAGGGCTCTAACAAGAGCCTTGTCAGAAAGTAGGAAAACTAGCTAGGTCCTTACTACAGCCCTTATTTAAATAGGGCTCCAACAAGGGCATTGCAAGTAACAAAGAAAACTGGCTAAGCCCTTACTAAAGGCCTATTTTTAATAGGGCTCTAACAAGAGCCTTGTCAGAAAGTAGGAAAACTAGTTAGGTCCTTACTAAAGCCCTAATTTAAATAGGACTTCAACAAGGGCTTCGCAAGTAACAAACAAAACTAGCTATGCTCTTACTAAAGTCCTACTGTTTATATAGGGCAAGGATGGGATCACAAAGCCCTATTTCAGCTCAATAGGGCCAAGTCAGGCCCTAGATTGTACTAATATTTTATTTTTAATTTAAAAACAACTTAAATGTACACATATGAAGTGTAATTAATGAGTTTAAAAACTTATTATTCTAAACCTTGATATATACGCCTTAATTCCAAATAGAATCGAATGTCTGACCGAATAGTGACTTTTCTACTTAGACGATTTTTAGTATATAGAAAAAGATGTTTCTCGAAGTTATCAGTTATAGGCAAACGTTTCATATTTATATATTTATATATAGAAAAATTGACTTTTGCGGTTACAGATATTTTGTTGCCAACGGGATATTTTCTCATAAAATGCAAATAAAATTGAAGGGAAATATTTCATTATTGAAAGCGGTTATAGTTTCTGCGCGGAAAATTTTACGATTATACTCTCAAAATTTGAATTAATTAAAATTTTCACAAATACTTGATAGTTTCCTATATGAATTAAGTATATAAATTTTTGTTAAATTAGTCGCAATGGTAACAGAACGAGGCCCTAATTATAATGGGGCTTTAACTAGTTCTTGGCTAGGAAGTAGAAAAACTGGCTAAGCTAGAGGGACTATATATTCACTTTGAGCTGAAACAAAAATAGTTTCATTTTAGTTCATTTTGAGCTTTGAAAAATAAATTTTCCTTCGTGTGTATAGATATTTAGAAAGTATTTACAATTCTGACTTATATTGCTTTATTGATTCAAGCATATATATATAAATATAGAAAGAAAGTCCCGAGTATTAAAACATTTGACAAGTCAACATTATATCCCTTATAGATGAACTGATTTCACTTCCTGGGAACATTATTTTCCCGTCTTCTTTTTCAATGATCGAAGGGAAGGAGTAGTGAATAATGTTTGAAAACGAATGATAGCTTTGGAATGCAGAGAATATGCAAACAGAGATGCATCCTTTGCGCTCGATTCATCTGCCCTTAAAGCCATCCCTGGACCTCTCTCTCTCTCTCTCTCTCACGATCGTTCTTGTCCCCTGCCGCCAACAACGACCACCGCCACCATTCGTCTGCAACCATTCCTGCTTCTTGTGAAAAAGTTACCCCCGCTTCAACCTTGTTTGGTTGGAATCAGAGGGTGAGGTGACGGAGAAGAGGGCGCACGAGCTCTTACATTGTCGCTTCAGGCGAACACACACATGCTTCGCACTTTAAGCCCTCACTCATACATTATCCACATTTTCAAATAATGTATACATTATATGAAGCAAAATTCCTGAAATTTCCTGGTCAAAATGGAGGTACAATTTATCCAATTTAACCAAAAAGTGTATCCTAAAGATTCAAACACTTGTATATTAAAATTCCTAGCTGACAGTTCAATTGGGATCCAATCTATAGCTCTATCGGGGCTGAAATAGGGCTCTGACCAGGACCTGCTCAAAATTACTCCACAGCAACCAAAATTCGAATTTGGTCAACAATGACGACTTTTTAGAGAGACTTTGAATAAATTAGTGTATCAAATTCGTCCAATTTGGCTCTATCGGGGCTGAAATAGGGCTCTGCCTAGGGCCTGCTCAAACTTACTCCATAACAACCAAAATTCGAATTTCGTCAACAATGACAACTTTTTAGGAGGGTTTTCACATAACTTTGATACGAATTTTTGGAATTTTGCACTGTATATGCGGGGCTCTATCGGGGCTAAAATAGGGCTCTAACCAGGACCTGCTCAAAATTATTCCACAGCAACCAAAATTCGAATTTGGTTAACAATGACGACTTTTTAGACAGACTTTGAATAAATTGTTTTATCAAATTCGTCCAATGTGGCTCTATCGGGGGTGAAATAGGGCTCTGCCTAGGGCCTGCTCAAACTTACTCCATAACAACCAAAATTCGAATTTCGTCAACAATGACAACTTTTTAGGAGGGTTTTCACATAACTTTGATACGAATTTTTGGAATTTTGCACTGTATATGCGGCGCTCTATCGGGGCTAAAATAGGGCTCTAACCAGGACCTGCTCAAAATTACTCCATAGCAACCAAAATTCGAATTTAATCAACAATAACGACTTTTTAGGAGAGATTTTGACTAAATTGGTATCAATGTCAACTTTTTAAGGGATATTTTAATAAAATTTGATACAAATTTTCGGAATTTTGATCCTTATATACATATATATACATATATATACGGGACAAATGCCTGTGTGAATATATTAGAGAATGTAACTTGTAGAAAAAAAATTCTATCATATATATATAATATATAGACGTGTCCGACACATTTAAAAGAGAAATTGGAATGCGCGCGTGTCCGCGCACAACGTCGATTGTATAATCGCGGGTGAAAAAGAAAGAGGAGAAAAGAATGTGTCGCGATGATATCGCGAGTGAAAGACCCTTGACTCTCATTCTCTTCCACTCTCTTACATATTTCTTTCCCTTTCTTTTTAGTTTTATTTCGCACCAGTTCCTTTCGCCCAATTCTATTCTCTTTTTTTTCACCTGTACATATATATATAGTCTGCTCATGTATAGCAAGCTCCTTGAAATTGAAGTACATGCAGTGTGATTTTCGAGATATTAATACCCCATTCCTCCATTTATATCTCGGAGATTTCGATATTGTCAGGAGTGAAGTGGTTTTCAGAGCAGATGGCTGACAAACGTTTGCAGTTCACCGGAAAGTCATGAATTTTATCTTGACTTTAGAAAAGAGAGAGAGAGAGAGAGAGAGAGAGAGAGAGATTCACGATTTTTGTTATTCTTTTCCAACTGATCGTTTTCTCAACACTGAAAAAATATCCGATACTAAAATATTATTTGAAATTTTCATCATCGCAATTATTATTGATAATTTTATACACACGTAAATGCGAAACTGATTAATTTATTAACATTGTGGCTATAAGTTTTTGTTCTCAAGAATGCAGATAATATAAAATAGGGCTTCTTAAATTCTTATTATCTTCTATATGTATTTTTTTTTAAACAGTCCTTGTGTTCTTTTATTTAGAGGGGGGGGGGGGTAAAAACAAATTCCAAGTTAATCATTATTAGCTTGGATAACTTTTATTGATATATACATGTATGTGGTTTTTTTTTCTTTTTTTCTTCTTCATTAAACTGAATGCCAACGAGGCGGCATGCAGTCTGGTCTGTATTTTCGTTCTGAGGGATGTAGGTAAAAAGAAATTGAAGCTCTCGAAGAGTAGAATTTCGTTATATTGATATTTGCATAATATTATGAAGCACGCATAATAAATGAAAAATAATCAAAAGGGAAAAAAAACACATGTTTACTCGTGTACATGTGTTTGTGCTCCGAGTATATAATCTCAGCGCGCATAAATATCAGCGCTGGAACATCACGATCGATTCGCATTTATGACAAGAATGTGATGATTTAGTAACCCAAAAAAGTACTCTATTTTATTTTTAAAAAACGATATTCTATATTATAATTGTCTCCCCGTGTGAAAAATTCAAAAATTGGTCCTAAACGGATCCTATCTATTTTGCCCCTTTATTAACTAGGCCCTATGTTCACTGTAAACTTAAAAGTATCAAATCGATACCAAAAGTATCAAATTGATCCAAAAATTTGAATCAATTTGATATTTTTGGTATTAATACTGCTTTTTTGAATAATTCTACAAATTGATCCAAAAAGCGTTTCTGCAACGTTTTGATCTCCTTAGGTTTTCTGTGAAATTACTTTTAAAAAATCGCATTTTTTTGTATCGAATGTTTCGTAGAAAATTTTTTCTAATTCAGAAAAAACTATTTGTTTCTGAAGGGAATTTTCTTTGTGAAAATTTTTCTGATTATTTGCGTAAATTTCTGAAATGTTTGCGCTAAAGTTGAAAATCGACCAAGTCATCGAAAAGTTCGTTTGCCGCGCGCGTTTTATATACGCGAGTGTGTCTGCTTTATTTGATTTGCATTTTACGAGCTAACGAATGATAGAGTACAGTTTCTCGCAAACGATCGTGACCATGCGACTTCGCACCTTGTTCCATAAGATGGATACGAATCTTCTTCCTGCGGTTTACGACTATTTACCATTCCAACTTCCACCCACTCGTTGCGCGATGCACCTCTTCACGTTCATTTTATATATTTGTTTGCATGTGTAGGTAGTTTGCAGTGGAGAAAAAAAAAACTAGAAGCGCGTTAGCTAGCAAGAGTTTAATTTTTGTTTTCACGATTTTCTATCGCGAGAGAGAGAGAGAGAGAGAATGGCTCCTCATGGCTCGTAAAATACCTCGAAGGGCGAGTTCATAGTGTTAAAGAGGCGCTCCGAGGACCGTTTACCTAATAATAGCAATATATGTAAATGCGATGCGTATCAACCGCCATCGAAAGAATCCACCCCGGCTTCGAAGCCTATTGTTTGCAAATCCCGCTCAACTGTGTGTGCCCTGGTAACTTTTGCCTCGCTTTTGCTGCGGCGATTTCGTTTCTCGATTTTCTCTCTCCACACACACATACACGTGCGAATAAAAGGAAAGGGCTCGAAGTCTTCTTTCCCCACCCCCTCTTTTTTTTTTTTCTTAATCCTTCGGGTGATCCACACAAAAAGGAGAGGAAAAAAATATATATATATATATGAAGAAAAAAAAAGAGCAAAGTGGATCTACCAAGGGGCCGAGAAGAGCGATACAATTTTTAATTTATTTGCGCTTTTGCTTACGCACACGCGGGTTAAATATATATTTCAAACTGAAGCGAAACTTGTTTTGCCGCTGTGATATTATTTTGCTGTTTCAACAAAAGAATTAAGGTGAAGATAGATGGACCATATATAATATAACCCAAGGAGAGAGGGATTAGAAAGGCTAATATTCTCTCCATTTGAAATAGAAATAATTTTTCCACTCTTTTTACTGTATTTTTATTTTCAATTCATTTTGTTCTCTCGTCCCTTTTTTTATTTTTATTAGTTCGCGAATTTATTCTCCCCTTATCGGAATTTATTTTTGTGATTCTGAATTTTTATATACCTTAATAATTTTTTATTTTTTCTCAATATCAATTTTTTCTCAATATCTATATATTATGTTGAGAAAAAATCGCCTTTTTTATGAAAAAAAATTAACTAACATTGTCTAATAATAGAAAAGAAATTAAAAAATCAGTTCTGGAAGAAACTTCGTTTCTAATAATCCTCGTTCATTTCTTCGTCATTCAAAAAATAAATAAATAAATAAAAGGAAAAGAAGTCCAAAAAAATTTCTCTTTCGACGTATAGGCAGGTATTCCTTTTAATTATCAAAAAGATATATAATGATAAGTGGTCCTCTTGTCTTGCAGCGTGCGGAAAAACGCAAACGAAGCCGCTAGACCGCGCGTCGCCGGAGTCCAAATTATGGGCACAAGCGCAGCAAAGAAGTCCAAAGAAATAAAAGTAAATAAAAGAAATTGATTGAGGGAGCGTTTGGCTGAGTTTCTTCGATAAAACAAGTGAGAGAGAGGAAGAGGGAAGAGCAAGGGGAATGAAGTAAGGCCCCCTGAAGATTGCGCATGTATATATACAACACAATGGTGCGCGGGGAGAAGTTCGCGAGAGCAAAAGCGGTGAATTAATTGTCGCTCGCGCCGCCGTCGATGCCCAAGAAGAGAGGTATACCCTGTGTGTACGATCTGCGGGCCTGATTTGTGAGCCGCACGTGTGTTGCCCTTTTCTCTCTTCCTTCCTTCATTCCCCGATATACCGAAAAACGAGCGAAGACAGTGGGGCCCAGAGAGACAACGACGGAGGCTGCCAATAAGATCAAATAAAGTAAAAATAAAAAGTGAAAAGAGGTTTGAGGCCGCGAAGAAGCGGTAGAGGATGGAAAATAAGGATCTCTGCAATGAGAGGCAAAAGAAGCGGCTCACTGAAAACAATGCACACGCCGAGATTCTCTATCTGCCCACACATTCTTCTTCCCTTTTAATTTTCATTTTTATTGCCTTCTTTTTTTTTTACGCCGATTTGTATTTTTATTTTCCATCACTTTTATTATTATTAGTTTATTGTCATATGATGATAAACTTTCCTTTTTCAATTTTTGCGCATTTGAATTCTATATTTTCCATTTTGATCGTATCTTTCATCATCGTTTTTATTTCCCTCTTTTTTCGTTACTACTGAATAAATTTTCGATTCTCGTTTTCTTTACATTTTTATTTATTATTCAATGCGCGGCTCGCGAAGAGGTGCTCGTTAATTGATGGCACCGACCGCGACCAAACGAATTTTGAAGAACCCCATCCGGCTTTATTTATATCGCAGCTTGGTAAAACGAATTCACGATCAAAATCCTATACGTTCCTGTGGGCATTGATGGATCGCCAATCGCAATGGTGACGCTCCCTTGATCCTTGAGGCCGCAAAAGTATTTTCAAATGAACCGCCTTTTTCCATTCTCGATCCAAAACTCCAGACTTGATCATTGATTCTCTACTCCTAAATCCACATCAATTCCTTTGAAGGACGTCTCATTTTTTATACATTTTTTTTAATTTTTTTCCCCTCGTTTTGTTAATTTTCTTTCTGGAAAAATATTCTTCCCCCCGGATTTCGAAATTATTTTATTTAATTTCCCTTTTATCATATTAATTCTTGTAATGTTTTTGATTTTAATTCAAGATGTTTTTTTTAGACTCTTGGGCCGAGGATCCATGCACGTATTTTCGAGGGAACAATTTCAAAAATTAATAGACGTATGCAACTTTAAGGGACCATGGAATTCTCTACTAGATTTAGGAGCTGGTGATGGAGCGATAACGGCCAATATAGCTCAACTCTTTGAGAAAGTATACACCACTGATATTTCCGCACCAATGCGATGGGCCTTACAAAAACGAAAGTACATGTAAGTATTTATTATTTTCCATTTAGAAAAATTTTTACATTTAGTTCGAAAATTAATCTTCCGACTAATTCTCTAATTGTAATTTTTCAAACGGCAAATTCCATTTTGCCGGATTTTTATTTTATGCCCAATTTTGAAAATTCAATTTCACGTATAGAAATTCTGTGAAATTGGACTAAATTGTAAGAAAAATTCATGATTTTTACAAAGGATTATTGATCTCCTTTAATTTGGATTTCGAAATGCAATTTAGTGTGAGCTTTTCTCACTGCAATCGTGTTGAATTATATGTCGGAAGTGTCGAATTGATTTCTCTCTCTCTATATGTAATTATGAATCGGAAAAATCGGCATTTATCTTAATCAAAATCATTTAGATAAGCGAATATATATATATAGGGTTTTCGTCTTCGGTTTCTTTTGCTGTGATTCGAGAAAAGGTCTTAATTGACACCACTCACTCACTTGAGGCATTAGACGTGTCTAAAGAATATATGTACACACTATCACTGCCACTAACAAGTTTACCATACGAGATTGATTGGAGTAGAACTTTACGATGGTTTTACGCGCAAAACCAACTAAACTTGGAATAAAAGGGACGACGCTACACCGAAGTAGCTCGAATTGCCACTGGAATTTCAAATAAGCATTGCGACGAACTCGTAACGCTTTATAGAAACTTATTTATCCAACCTCGACTACTATAACATAGTTCAAGGACCTCACAAGACTTGAAACTTGATTCAATATTTTAGACGTCGTATTTGCGCAGTCACAATTTTTCTAAATTTTCCATTTTGTAAGTGAATGTTTTTTTTTTTTTATTTTGTCAATCTTTATTTTTCGCCACGTAAAATAAAATCTTTTTCTGTTATTGGCAAACATTTTTTTATTTATTATTATTTGTTACTGTTGAATATTGTAAAAATGATTAATAATAATTTAGGCCTAAATTATTCAAATACGAAATGTAGTTAAATAGTATATTTTCGTTTTTGTAAACGTGAAACTCCCATTTTTGAGATAAGCGGATAAATCCTTTAATTTATTTTTATCCTAAGAGCCAAAGTACTGATTTTTTTCCAAAAGTGACACTATCCAAATACTGAATTTTTCAAATAAAGAAAAACTGGTGTTTTATTTGAATCTATTGACCGGTAATTACAAAAAAATTCTATTATTTTCCTAACTTAAGTGAAAAAAATAAAGTTAATTGTTCCCAGAAAAGTAAGTTTTATGAACTAATTAAATTTTTTTACTAAAGAATATTTTTATTTTTGAGCAGAGTTTTGGATGTGGAGAAATGGCATGAAAACACTGGACCATTTAATGTAATTCTTGCTCTAAATTTACTGGACCGTTGTGACAAGCCTAATACATTATTGAGACAATTGAAATCATCATTGGCACCTGGTGGTCGATTAATTATAGCATTGGTGTTACCATTCAGTCCGTACGTGGAAGTTGGAGGTCGTGTGGATCACAAACCATCGGAATATTTACCAATTAAAGGATCTGGAATTGATGGACAAATTGCCAGTTTAATTGATCGAGTTTTTTCACCTTTGGGTTTGAATTGTCTTGCCTGGAGTAAATTACCTTATCTCTGCGAAGGAGATTTGGCGCAAGCCTATTATTTTCTCAACGATTATATTTTTGTTCTTGAAGCACAAGAAGTAATTATCTAAGCAATGAAATGACAAACATTTTTTTTTATTATTTCACATATATTAATTATTATTAATCATCATATTATTTTTCTTTTTTTTCTCATTAATTTTATATAATATCGAATAAAATTTCTTACGTTTTTTAATTCAATTTATTTTCCAATCATTATTTCAGTAAAAGTGGGTATCTTCCGTGAAAATATAATTGGCTCTTAAAGGGTTAAGTAAAAAATTGAATAAAATTAATTAAATATAATATTGATATTAATCAATCATTCATTAAATTTACAACAAAACTTTAAAGAATTGAAATTTAAGAGAAATTAATTTTTCCTTTTTCAGAATGAAGCCTAAATTAAAGAAAATGAAATAAAACGCAGTGTCACGCTTGTTAAAAGGTTTTAATTATTATTTTGAATTAATGACGCGTGAATACAGGAGAGCAATACTGACAAGCGACGACGAGTTAGTGTATAAGTTATAGCGACAGCATTGGTGAACATTATGTTTCGTGAGTATAAGTAGATCAATTACTAACATTGCATTTATCCGTTTTACATTTAACATCATTTAGAATTCATTCAATGACACAAACGAAGAATAATTTACTTTTTATTAAAATACATGTTACATTTTGTAAGTATAAATATTAAAGAACGAATTTTTACTAATAGAAATATTAAACTTAATGAAAGTAATTTAATACAAACTTAATTTAATAATTACGATAATTTTAATTACTAACAAAATACAATACATTAATAATGTATTTATTTGTATTTTACTTTTATAATAATTATTTATTTGATGATTAACTTATTTATTTATAAACAATTTATTGCATGTATGTACTTTAATATCGTAACATTTTCAAAAATTAAGTTTAATATTTCTCCTATTAAAAATTGTCATTTTTACATACACTTTTTTTCTGTTAAATTGTAAAATATTTTAATTAAAGGATAAATTCTTTCGCTTTGTGTATTGAATTGAATATAGTGAAATACTTGACAACCATCAGAGTAATTTGAATGCTTTAAAAATGGTAACTATTTACCACAGTTACGTCAGCATGTTGCTGTAATTGAAGAGAAAGACGCGAAACTTGGAGATTTAACTTGAAAATCTCATTTTTTTGTTGTATTTTTTAAGTTTTTTAGATCTTTAGAAATAATAAATATCATTGTAAAGAATTTCGTTTCAACTAAATAGATACTGAAGATTTTTATACTTAGTTTTAATAAATTTTACCTTAGAATTATAATTTTTAAGTAAAAATTGAATTAAAATATTTAAGTTTAACATAAATTTGAATTTTTATTAATGTAAACGTGGAAATAGATCTGAGATATATAAAATAGAAGAAAAAACGTTTAGTTGAAATGAAATTCTGCATAGATCAAATTGAAAATGATCTTAAGACAATCAATAATGATCTTCTTGTGTAAATGCATTCTTATAATGAAAAGGACTTATTGACGATTTAATCCAAAAATCGCGTCATGTCTTCCGTGTTCTTACAGATATAAAGACTTGAAATACATATATTAAAATACGTTTAAAACATCTTGTTCTCGATTTTACAAAAAATTCTTTGGTAAACACGGTTTCTGTCATGGGATATGCATTTATTTCTATTTTAAATATTTTTTTAAACCAAGACTGGAAATATATATATATTTATAATAATCATTGGAGAAAACTTATACAATTCAAACTTTCGGATGCATCGAATTTCATAAAATTGTGCTATTTATCGCAATATAAATAAATAACAAGAAATTTAAACCAATTGATAATAATTGTTGAATGAATATATTTAATTTAAATTTCTGAAATTTTTTAGATGCATTCAAAAGTCAACGTTACAGTAGATAGGAAATATATTTAACAAAATTATTGTTTACAAAATAAGATAAGGATGCATATTAAATTAATATAAATTATAAAGTAAGGATATTTTCAATTTATCTGACTATTATTTTATCCTGAAATATATATGGAAATTTTTATATATTTAAATGCTTTTAAAGTATCCACTCCATGTAATGTGGAACGTTTATTACTTTTAATAATAATAATAAAAAATAGTGTGCGAAACAATTATATGTTAACGATTATATCTTTACGTTGCATTTTTCTATTAAATTATAAATATGCATCTTAAAAATTATAATCTATTTACCTAACAGTATTTGCGTGACGAATATTAAAGATATAAACGTTGCTAAAGTTTATAAACAAAAACTAAATATTATCAAAACTCAACAGGTATTTTAATGTTTTATTCTAATAAGAAATCAATACGCTTTTTTGAAAGTCTTTAACTAAATAATAAAGTTATTCTTATTATAAAGAATAAAGTTGATCTTATTATAAATAATAAATTTATCATTATAAATTATTGCATTATTTTTTTATACATTATTTATAATAAAATAATGATTTTTATTCTTTGAATATGATATTTTTTATAAAACATTTATTTTAAAACTTTTACAAAAGTTAGATTTTATAAAAGATAATATTTAAAAAAAAGCGTAATGATAAAATTTTAATACTTCTAGTCAAATATAGTATACGAGAATTTAATGAATTAAATGTCTTGATATTACATTGATCTGAAAAATATGTCGAAATCCTGCCTGTGGAGCTTTATCGAATTTTTTAAAACTTGTCTTGCATCGTCCCGAATGTACTTACACATTAAATAAAAATAAAAACAATAACAATAATTTATACTTTTCTTTTAGTTTGCCAAAAACATATATATTAAATATTAATTTCTCTCACGTACATAATATCGTGAGATGTAAACAACTAGAGTGCACAAATTTATCTAGGCATATTACCGAAATATTTGTATCTAATTGCTAATTTTGTTCGTCAATGGTTCTTTTGAATTACATAAAAATTGTGCGACTAGAATAATTTATTAGAAACTCTTTTTTTTCATTATTTTGTAAAATGATATTAAAGCCCTCGATTTTTTGTTTTTAAATTTCATTGACTAGTCGAATTTCATCTTTGTATATTATATAAAATATTCACTATAATCAAATAATATAAAAAAACGATATGTCACAAAATTATTTACATAAAAATTGTCTTTTTGAATAATAAATAAAATTTGTTCGTCATCTCGACGAGCACCACAAAACAAGTTACAATTTTTCTCTATTTGAAAATTGTAATCTCGCAAAATTAATATTTAGAAAGTATTACCTCCTTTATGCAAAAAATTTCTGTTTGGTTTTAGTATCCATATTTTATCACAGTCCACGCATGTCTCCAATTTTTTTTTCTCCTACACACAAAAGTCCTAAACGCCTTCATCTTTGAGCAAGCCATTTACTTTTTTCAAGTTTCTTTTCCATTCCCCCCCCCCCTT
>JUFY01023227.1:10503-78107 GCA_001855655.1 Leptopilina clavipes | reverse complement strand
TAAAAATTGGATAGAAAGAAATGCGCAATTTCAGACAGTTACAGTTTTACTTTGTAAATAGTAAAAGTTACTTTACAATTTTGCAGTCAAAAAAAGAAATAAGAATCAACAAACGAAATTGTAAAATTTTACTCTTTAAATCTGAATCAGTAAAAATTTTAACCAATTGCTTTTTGCTTTTGAAATATAGTTAAATTTTAATTTTACCAATTTTTACCAAATTTTACCAAAAAAAAACAAGAATTTCTACTAATTTATTTTGAAATTTTAACTAATTCAAAAGCAAAAAGTCAGCCACTAATTCAAATTAGTTAAATTTTAATTTTACCAGTAAATAGTAAAAAATAAGAATTTCTACTAATTTATTGGGAAATTTTAACTTATCCAAAAGACAAAAATTCTTAATTTAGCCACTAATTCAAATTAGTTAAAATTTTTACAAATTAAGATTTAAAGAGAAGATTTTCCACTAACTTTCAGTCATTTTTCATTAAAAATTTAGTAAAAAGAATTCGTACTAAAACGAATAGTAAATATTTTTGCAAAAAAATTAGTAGAAATTCTTTACTAATGTGAATAGTTTCACTTTTAATGTTTTTACTAATTTACTCTCTAAATTTGAATTAGTAAAAATTTTAACTAATTTGAATTAGTGACTCACTTTTTGCTTTCGAATTAGTTAAATTTTACTAATAAATAGTAAAAAAAAATTTTTCTACTAATTTATTAGTAAATTTTAACTAATTCAAAAGCAAAACGTGAGTCACTAATTCAAATAAGTTAAAATTTTTACTAATTCAAATTTAGAGAGTAGGTTAAAATTAATTTTTATTAGTAAATTATTTAAATAATTTAAATTAAAATAAAATTAATTACCTGAAAATTAAATATTCTCTTGCAATTTTAAATCCTACTTAATAATTAACCAAAACTAATTAATGTAATGTAGATTAATTCATTGAATTAAATAATTCAGTTTTTGATAAATAATCTTCAAGTGCATTAAATTAATAAAAACCACTAATAAAAAAAAACTTATTTGATTCAAATAATGAATTACTTGACTATTATCAAATAATATTTGAAAAATTATTCGGTTCAAGTAAATTTTATTTACTCAAATAAAATTTATTTGACTTAATTAAATAGTATTCGATTCAAATACATAAATTATGAATTCAATTGAAGTGTACTTGATTTAAATAAAAATTATTTTGTTCAAATAAATTTTATTAGAGTCAAATAAATTTTATTTTAGTCAAATACATTTTATTTGAGTCAATTAAATGGTATTTGATTTAAATACAGAAATTATTAATACAATTACAGTTTACTTGGTTTAAATAAAAATTATTTGGTCCAAAAAAATTTTATTTGCCTCAAATAAAATTTATTTCACTAAATTAAATATTATTTGATTCAAATACAGAAATTACCAATTCAATTACAGTTTACTTGATTTAAATAAAAATTATTTGGTCCAAAAAAATTTTATTTGCCTCAAATAAAATTTATTTGACTCAATTAAATAGTATTTGAGTCAAATACAGAAATTACCAATTCAATTACAGTTTACTTGATTTAAATAAAAATTGTTTGGTCCAAGTAAATTTCATTTGCGGCAAATAAAATTTATTTCACTAAATTAAATATTATTTGATTCAAATACAGAAATTACCAATTCAATTACAGTTTACTTGATTTAAATAAAAATTATTTGATCCAAATAAATATTTATTTAATAATAAACAAGTAATCGGTTATTATAATAAAATAAATTTCTTTTTCAGTCCGATTACTTAAAAAAATGTGTGAAAAGATAAATCAGATAAAAATCCAATTTGCATGTAAGAAAATTTATTACATTACATGACTTTTTGTGAAATTTGTTGAAGAATGAAAATTATGAGGTCGGATTGAGTATGACCTTCATTCTCGGCACGAGACGCACTTGTTGGGGTCACGATCCGTGTCATCGATTAACGGTCAAGATCTATGCAATGTTGTATAACCCACACAGTGAAAGATTCATCTTCCTCTCTTTTGCCCTTGTATTTTTTTTTTCTTTTTCTAATGACACCTATTATATGAATCCGCATATGCAAATGTCCCTTTCTATTTGTTTCATACGTTGTAAATATTTGCATCCGAGTCGGAAGCACAATGAGGAACAATAATAATCTTTGACCCCCTCTGTATTCCATTTGAACGTCCTAAACAATTATTTTACAAACAAACATTCAAATAAAGCTACTATACTAAAATTATCCCTTTTCAAATTTTTTTGTTTTTCAATTTCCCATCATTGGAATTTTCAATGTGATTTCTCATTTAAAGTTGATCAATATTTTTCAATTGACTCATTAATCAAATATTTTCAGAATGAAGAGATCAAGAGCACCAGAATGTAAATGCATCGAATATATATGAATTAATTCAAAAAAATGTCATGGAGCAAAAAAACTATAAGAAACGAATATATATTTAAATATCGAAATCAAATATCACAAAAATGATCAGCAATTATTCAAAAATATGGAAATTATAAATATTGCGAATTACAGTTTTTTACAAGAGACAAGTGATCGATGAACGATAAACCTATATGTATAAAATCTCATAGTAAATATACGATGACAAATTGAAATAATTTTAAATGCAATTAATAATGTAAAATATTCCGATAATGTAAACCAATAATAATTACCTCAATACGTTTTACTAATTATATATACCTATAGAAGCTAATGATCCTTTCATCAGGTCAATAAATGCCTGATTTATTCAGGAAGAACATTAAAATTCATAGCATAGAAAATATATGATATATGAATATGCGAAATTGCAAATGATCATCATTCTGGCGCACTATTTTTTTTTCTTCGATATACTTGCGAGAGAAAGAGTAATTTGTCCAACGTTTCCAATCTGTCTAATAGGTGTCTAATTTTTATTATTTCTATTATTATTTCTAAATTATATAATGAGATTAGAGTTTCTAAAATAATTTTTTTTTTTAAATAATATTTTAAACGTGATATTAAAAATACAAATTAAAGAAGGAGGCAAAAAGTTACGAAAAGTCTAAAAGAGAAAAAGAAATGATTAATTTAGGACCCAAAGCAAATTGAGGCTGAAGAGAGGTTGCCTTGGGCGCCGATGTAACGGTCTGTGGCCTACTTCCTGTGCAGACGTATCACATCTTGGTTTACTCCAACTTCGATTCATATAACAGTACATTCTGAGCCTTTTTCAATCAACATTATATATATTGAGTTTGCAAATATCCTCTATTTCCCATCAAAATTCAAAAATCCTACTTTGCCTCTTTGCAAAATATTTCAAAAAAATTTAATCTCCAATGTTAAATTCCAAAATACAATCGAAATTGAAGTAATTATATGTACCAAAATTGTTACGTAAAATTAGTAACAATTTTGAGTAAAATATGCATATTTTATCTAATTTCCTATCAATTTTTTTGAATTAATTTTACCGGTCAGATAATTTTTTACATTCAATGAGAGTATTAGTTATTTTTTGATAATAAATTTTTTTTCACCTAAATTGTTTTTTCTCCAAATAGAATCAATTTTCAATTTTATGTCAAGATTTTTATTCTCAAGTTTGTAATCGAAAATATAAAAAATTGACAATGAATATGGAAATACGAATATAAAATTTGGATAAGAATTTGGTGTATCACTCTCTCTCTCTCTGTCTTTTATTATTGAAATGAGGAATTTAATATTTCATTTTGAAAGTGCGGTGACTAAAAAATTCTAGGTTTATGTAAATATTACTTGTAAATGTCATAAAAAAAAGTATATATATATATATATATCGAAATACAGATCATAAATGGAGCTAGCACATAAATAATTTATTAGTTAAAGACTCTTATCTCAATTAAATACAACTTGTTAATATTTTAATGACCCGTACGTATAATCTTAATGTTTGACGGACAAAATTCTCATAATTAAATGTTATATGCTGGCTAAATGATGATTTAAAACATTAATGATAATCTTTATTCAAAAAATACTTCCGATTTCATCAAAAGTTATTTTTTAAATAAAAATTCAAACACACTATTTGTTAAACAATAAAAAATACAATTTATAAACAGTGTATGAGAAATATAATATTTATTCATTCTGGAAGTTTTGCTTTAAACGAACATGAGAATATTATTAAATAATACCTTCTGCTGATGATATGAGAATATGTGAGAAATATTTCCTAATGCAATAATTTAAAAAAGATGTCAAGAAACTAAAAGGAAGTTAAGGAGTTATAATTTGGTTGTCGCTTGAGCGTAAAAATATAAAGTGAATTAGTCTCGGTGACCTTTAAACTCTTTTTTTCAAGAGCGACTTGCACGGTATAATTTCATCTATATATTTTCGCAGCCGCGACCAGGGAGACAAATTCCGTTACATTCTCACTATATAATATACATGCACAAAAATAAAATGCACATATATGTAAATGAACATACATCTCTAACGTATTCATACAGTTATGTCGTCTTATGTGCAAGCATGCTGTCATCATTCTGCCGAAGGCAAATCGCCTTGCTTGGCAAATCCACCGGTAAAACGACTCAAGTGAACGTTGAAATTGGACGCGAATTGGAAGACTCGATTTTCAAGAATAAGATTATTTCATTACGAAATGACACTTTAGTACATTATTATTTCTTCTTCTTTTGAGTTCATTATAACATAACGAATCAGCACAATTTTTTACCGTTTAATTAACACACAGTTATTAATTAATATTAATTAATCATAATTAATATTAAAAATTAACCTTTCAAGCAATAGATAGACATTAATCCTTCTTTTTTCCTTGTGGTAGTTTTATGTTTTGTGTAATAAATATTAAAAATTAACTAATTTTTTTATTATTAACTAAATATTTATAAATATTATTAAATAAATATTTAGGAACAATAAGTTCTTTATTAACTATTTCTGAAATTTTCATACAGAGCAACCAACAAAAACAAGATAGCCTTTTACTTTGTATACCAAAGTGACAATAAAGATCCTTATTCCTTATAAAGTAAATCAAGGTTAAAATCGAGGTGATCCACAAAATGAAAGTTACTTTTATTGTCCGTCTTTTTCCGAGCTCACTTTTCAAAACCCATTTTAAAATAAACATCACTTAAATGGAATTTTGATCATTTCCTTATTATACAGAAATGATTCATATTTTGTGTTTCAAGCGAAGTATTATTAACTGATGATGGGTTTCTTCACGAATAGTGAAGATGAAGATATTTGTGAAATTTAAACCCAAATTGGCACTATTTATGTGGTTAGTTTTCATGAAGAAGAAGAAGAAGAAGATGTGATAAAAATTGGAAGATTTCTCCTTATATACTTTTGTACAATCGAATCAAGAACAGCTGGCTCATGTGGGCAGCTGTCTCGTCTGTTTCGAAAAGATTAAGGTGTACACCTAACTCGAAAGCGCAATAATAGAAACAGGTAAGATGTTTTCAGGACCCGTAGGGAACAAAAGAGAAGCAGCAGGTTCCAGAACGTAAAAAAATATTTCTAGTTCTTGCAAAAGACGATTCTGACCTTTATACTATTATTCTTCCTCTTTGCACGAGGACATTACACAATACATGTCAAATCCATTGAAAATTTATAACAAACCCTCGCTTTTTTTTTATTAACACACATTTAAAATTTCCAAAAAATGCAAAAATAACTTCCAAATGTTTTCTTTTAAAGAAAGCATTTTTTTTCGTAACCGAACAATAATTTTATATAGGAATAAAAGCGACAAACTGAAGGTTATTTAAAGAAATAAATAACGAATTTTTTTGTCGCAGAATTTAAAAGATCTAAAACTTTTAATCCCTATACATAAAACATAAAATTACAGCAAGAAAAAATAAGGATTATAATGTTTACCTTGCTTCAAAGGTCAGATTGAAAATTTCGAAAGATTAAATTATTCACCATAAATGTACAAAATGGACCGTTATGTCAATATCAATTTCACCTGGAGAAGTTCATCTTAAGGCAAACATATTACATATATTTCAAAAATAAAGAAGAAAAAGAAGCTAAAGAGCCGAAGATAATAATATCTAATATGGATAGTGTGCGTATAGAATCGAAATTATACCGCAAACGTTTCGCGGTTCATCGTTCCTGTCCCGTCATTAAAATCTCAGGAAAAAAAAAAGAAATGAAAGAAGAACACATATAAGAGTTCTCTGAAGAAAAATAAATAAACTATCAGTGGTTGGACCACGAGGATGAACGTGACTTTCAAAAGTAGAAATGTGATTTCCATATTCTCTCATATACAGGTTTTAATCTTTAACGCATCAATGGACCATAATAACTTGACTCGATTGTCGAAAAACACGTATAAAAATAATTCTTTCCGTAAAGTACATAAAAAAAAGTCTATAAAAAATTTTTACGAGTAACTTGTAGAATTCAAATTTATAAAAATTCTTTCATGTTTCCCGTTAATGACATCCGAAAATAATTTTTCAATATCCATAATGAATCATTTTAAACCAAAATTTAAAAAATAGTAAAAAAAAAAAAGAATTTCAAATTAAAATATAATTTAACAATTATTTTAAAATGTTCAAAATTTTCCACCAGGAGAAATAAAAACCATCAAAACAAAAAAATAAATTGGTTATTTATAGACTTTCTTTTATGTGTTGAAATATTTTTCAACAATAAGAAAGAATTGTTTCTTTAAATTTAATTTTAAAAAGACTTTCTATTTTAATTTCAATTATTCCTACAAATCCAATTACAAAAGTACAAATCGAGTGATAAATTGAAATTAATAAGTATAAATTACACGAGTATTACAATATTCAAATATCATTCGTTGTCAGCAAAATACGAGCAAAATATTAATGCTTAGTTGTTACTTGCGCATAATTAAAAGAAAATTCAATTTCGAAACCGATTCTTAGAAACCTCGCAAAAATGATGCCTTGCTAAGAATTATCAAATATCTGTTTAAAAAAGCTGACAAAGTAAAGTACCCATTTCCTAACAATAAAATTTATCAACTTTGCTTATTGAAATGTATTAAATCGATTTAAAAAAAATATTTTAGTACCATTCTTATCAAATTCTGGAAACTAATAATAATAAAATAATTATTATTTACTATTCAAAAAGAAATTTTGCAGATAAGATAAAATATATTGAACTCTGCGGCGACACTTTGGAGAACGAGAACGAAGATATTTAGCAAGAATGGAGAAGAGAAAATTATAACACTTGGTTATTATATCTTACACAGAAAAAATAGGACAATTTAAAAAATACAAACGACTTATGAATTTATGTTGTGGTTTTCGAAATCGGCAAGATATGAAATTACGATTTACGAGCTCGCATACAATTTGCGTGTGGACGCATGAAACCACGAGGATACCCGCCTCGTGGCAGTCGATGAATGATATAGTCGCTTAATAACACCGATCATCTCAAATCGGTATAGAGTTTGTAAGGCTTACAAATCAGATGCCACAGAAGATAGAAATTACAAAAGTAAAAACAAGAAACCTTTAATGGTTTTCTCATCAAGATTGCTATTGCTGACCTACACAAGATAAATTTGAATCATCATCATCATCATCAACAACAACAAAAAGAGTCACAGATACAAAATTTTAATTACAATCCAAAAAATCATTCAATTTCTGAGAAAATACAAATTACAGATGATAATCTTCAATTATATTTTGAGACCATTCGAGAAGGATAAAATTGTTACAAAATTTCAATGTTATTTTAATTAAAAAATACCAGTCAGCTTAAAAATATTATACCAACAGAATCAAAATGAATTTCGTATAAACACAAATATTGTCGACTCACCATTTTTTATGACACGTTCTAAAATCGCAAATTCTCCCTTTCCAACATATCCAAATGAAACCACTTAAAATTTTTTTTTATACTTCTAATCAATAAATAATGGTCACACACCAATTGACACTTTTTTCATTAAACAATTTTTTTTCTCTACTCAAATAGTATGAAATTAAATCAAACACGTTGTTTTAAATATTTGCACTTGCGCTTCACTCGTTGTTAATCGCGATGATATTGAGGCGCGAGCGCCCACATGATATTAAATTAAACATAATCCGATTTCAACTGTACAATATAATATAAACAAAAAAGTGACAACTGATAAAATTTTCCTTTTCTGCAAACACAAATCCACGTGATAATAAATAAATTGTTTTTCGGACAAAATAAATATGTACCGGTCTTTCGAATCGTTGCCGCGAAATTTTTATCTTATTATCGATAAAGATGTTCCCGAAGAATTCGGAATGCCAGGAATGAAGAGGAGAACCCGAGGAAAACGACGGATTTTCAACCTGGCGAACACAAACTGAGCTCACGACCGGCAGGTAGGTGGCCAATTCCCCTCCACTAAGTCCGCTCACCGTTCACGTCGCGTTCTCCATTCTCGAAACTTTTCCTTCACCGCACGATTCGCCTTATTATATGTTGCTTATTCTGTCTTCTTGATTCATTTCTCACACACAGTGGCGAGCAGTGGATCTAAAGCACACGGGTGGGGTTACAACAGGTAAAACCCACTGTAGAAAAGTGCAGTGGGTTTCAACTCCGTTGGGCGATACCTGAAAAGGTCACATTACACTCCTTTTTACTCACGAGTTCAATTATTATCATAATATAAAAAGATGCACCACTTCTTGCATCTTGAGTTGCAGATCAAAACTAATTACAAACAAAAATGTTTATTTATGACCTTTACAGTTCATTTATTTCCCCCTCCCCTCTTAATTGCTAAAAAATACCTCAACAATACGTGAATCATAAAAGAAGAAACAATCGTAGAAAAAAATATTTAACTGTTCAAAATTGACAGGTTTTTTTATTCTTCCATTATAGATAGCGTATCCAACTGGAAAAAAAAACTAGAAGGTAAAAATAAGCAACTGTGAATGAATCACATGAGAGATATAAGAAGAAATCGAAAATCTGTTTATTTAATCATCTTAAGTTTCATTCCTAAATTTTAATTCCATCATAAGAAGAAAATTAAACGATCAGCAAGAGACAAACAAAAATATCTTCAAATGAAGAAATTATAAAAATATTCCGCTACCAATCTTAAATTAAGTTCAATTTCTAAATCGCATTTTAGTGAAATAAAAATCAATATACTTGAAAAAAATAAAAATCCCAAATGAAGAGAATATGTTTAACGAAATAATATGTTTAAGACAATTAGAATCAAAATCTCAATCGAAAGAAAATTTCAATTATACATGGCGAATGATAAACGAGGAGAAAATCACCAAAAACTATAATCCAACCAATCTACTTCTATTAAAAGGATTAAAAATTATTGAAACATAATTCACAGAAATTATAAAATTTTGTTTTAAATTCTAACAGAATAGAAAAATAATCTTGGAGTTATGAATAATTAACAGAAAAGAACAAAATAAAATCGAAGTGAGAATACCTCAAGAATATATCGAGGACAAACCTAAAATATAAAAGCGACACGAAATAATTTTTTCTTCAATTACTTCTTTTATCCATAAACCAAAATAACTGTCTTCTCATTATTAATCGAACTAATCAATTCTAAAGTTCATATTTCATTTTCCCGGTAAATTAAATCATTCGCATGTTTAAGTTTACTAAGTTTATGAATTTTAGTTACTTAGTTTTAAGTTAGTAAAAAATGAATTAATAATTAAAATAATAAATTCATTCATAATTGAAATAAAAAAAAATTAATTTATAATATAAATCAATTAAACGTTTCAATATAATATTAATTTCATACCAATGTGTAATAATTTCAAGATTTTTGTCATATTTTAACAAACAAGAAATGAATTTTAATAATTTTATTAAACTTAATAAGTAAACAACGTGAATTAAAAAAATCTTAAATTTTCTTGAGAAATAATTTCTCATTTTACCTAAACTTCGGCACGAGATACTTTATCATAGTCATCATCATCATCATCCTCATCATCATCATATTTTTCTTCTTCGATAAATTCACTAAGATCTAATTTAAAGGCTTCGTAATTTGGTGGACATGACATTCGAATTCTAAAAAGAGAAATAAAAAATTACTTCATGTGAAAAAATTATCCACGCGAGAGAATAAAGATGAATTTTAACAAAATTAAAATTAAAAAAAAAACATACCTCAAAATCATAGGTTCACGTATTTTTGGTTTTCGTTTTAGAATATCCTCCAATATAGTTTTAAAATTTTCTTTCAATTGCTCTGTATCCATGTCAATCTGTCATTTATATTGGTTTTAATACTGTACTAAAGTTGAAATTGAAATTTTCCCTAAAATTCTAAACGTTCAAATTTTTTTTTTAACTATTTTCAAGGTTAAATTTTAATACAAAAAATATTGCTTCAAGTTTAAAGAAGTAAATTAATAAATTTATACAATTTCTTACATTTTTACACCAAAATGGTATTTTTCGAAAAGATTTAGAGAGAGAAGTATGTCGTTTATTTGAACGTTCTGAATTTTAGAGACAGAAGTACAAGAAATAATATTTTTTTAAATTTCTTTAGATTTATTCTCAGAATAATAAATATATGTTTAGAAATGATTTATTTGACTCACTGTTCCAATAGGAATTTGACAAAAACCATACTCCGGATAACTGTCATAAGGTTTACAAGTGTACCTTACACCATACAAATGCTTGTACACTAAAGCAGCAAGATCATCTCCGAGAGTTCCTGAAATATTCAGTGGGTAAAAATTAATACATAATAGATAATAATAATATAATACAAAAAAAAATTATTTTATAATTTAAATATATAATAAATGTATTCTAAATATTTTAATAAAACTCCCTGTTAATTTTTAAATTCGGTACCTTGTTTTAATGACGGAAATTTAGTCTTGAAAATACCCTTTAATGACAATAATTGTGACAGCATTTGTGGATGAGTAATTATGTGATCATAATCAGATACACTCATTTCTCCAATCTAAATAAAATGTACCATTAATATAGGTTCTTAAGAAAAATTTGAAATATAGAAATTTAAATTTTACCTTGATTAATCGAACAATGTCAGGTCCAATTACAAGATGTGCACCAGCATTTCGAGCTTCTTCTTGTTTTTCTGGTGTGTTTGCAATTACCAAAATTGATTTTTGCCCTTCCATCTTAAACTTATGAGGGATAGAAACCAAGCTGTTAAATGTAGTTAGTATTTTACTTTTGCTAGGACCCTGTAAATAAGTATTATTTATTAAAATTGGTCCTACGAGTATTACTATTACTGTTATAAATTTAGAAAATTTGTTTTTCCTGATTTATCGTCTTATTGCAATTATTTTAGAGAAGTATTACCTTCATGTTCAGTTCGATAGCAGCTGTTACTTTTGCATCAGGAATATCGAAAACATTGGGATGGAAAACTTCACGATGACATTGTAAAGCTTCTTCGAAGGAATATGTTTTCCAAGCATAGTATTTCTGTATCCACACATTGTCTGGAGATATTCGATTTTCCAAAGTAGCATACTTTAATATGTCTGGAAGTACTCCTTTTTTTCTATAAAGTTAAATTTACTTTCTATTATTTATAATGTTATAATATATAATACAGTATTTATTAACACAATAATTCATTCACTTATAATAAAAAAATAGGCACAAATATATGCGATTCTTTTCAGTTAACAAATTATTTGAAGACATGAATAAATGTTACACTTACACTTTTCTCGGTAATCTTTTTGCTTCCCTAGATTTCTTTGCAGCTATGTTTCTTATTTTTTGCTTCAATTTTTTTTCTCTCGTTCCTTTTCTCAGGGCATAATTTCGAGTTTGAAGCAAAAATCCTCTATTAATACTGGGTTCTACTATTACTTTAGACAATGAAAATATTGAACTAAAAAGATGCCCTAAAAACAAATATTACAAATTATATACATTTGTACATTTTTAATATCTATAAAACATATATTAAAAACAATATTTCTAATTCAAACAAGCACAATGTGTTTCTTAGTTTTGAGGTTATATATAACATATCATTAAAAATATAAACACAAAATAGATTACAACGAATTAAAAACTACTAAAAATTAATTTCAAGTAATTTAATATGTAATTCGACATTTTATAAGCATAATAATTCAATAAAATAGGAAATAATTACCTCCTAAATATACCATGATGAACTGTCTTGATGTAAACAAGTTTAGAAACTGCTCGTGGTGGGGATGACCCACGTTTTGAAGCAAACACTGTTTCCACAAACCACCACCAAGAGCACTAAAGTTTAACAATTCACTGATTTTTTGCAATTGCACTTAACACAAATAATAATTATGCTAAAACTTTTAAAGTTTTTAGCGATAAACGATTTTGTCACGAAACATCGCCACGGATTTAATCTTGAACCGAGCAAAAAATGTCATCACACTCAATTTTAAAAAATAAATTAAATTATAAGCAAAATTTAAACCAAATTATTTATATTAAATGAGTCAAATTTTTTCCCAATTTTAATTTGTTTTAGAATTGAATGTGTGATAACCGAATGCAACTCCTCATTAAGGAGTTAAAATTAAAAATAAAAGTCATTTTTCGTTCAAACCGATTAAACTTTCGACAAAATGATTTTTACTTTAATTGTAAATGGTAAATTTTTTTTCAAGGGGGGAATCAAATTAATTTTTAAATATTAAACATTGTTAATACAATATTGCATATATAATAAATATTAATAAAAAATTGGAGATGGAAACCAAATAATTTTAAAATCGCAAAAATTGAATTGCGAAAATATATAAATTAATAATTAAATTTTACATTTTCAAGAATGCATTTTATTTTAAGAAATAAGACCATTAAACGAACAAAAATATTCAGATTTCCATCCCCGTGAAAAAATTTCTTATAATGTAAATAATAAAGTAATTTTTTTAAATTCTTACAATGGCTGAAAGAAGAATAAAATTTAAACATACATACATATGAATAATAAATATTGTAAGAATGTATGTGTACATGTTTGTGTGTATAACATATATAAAATTAAATTTGAACAACCCAATATCAGTTTGATAAGCATTGTCAAATAAGATCAACATTTAAAAAATAATTAATATAAACTCTTTAAGTTTCAATCAGTGAATGATATCATTGATTGAAACGTTAAAGAGAACAATATAGTGACACAAGAAATAAGAATAATAAAGAAGAAAATATGTACATCTACATGTACCACACAAACATCCAGACAAAAAAAATCCCGATTTTCCTACCTATATATTTATAACGAAAAAAAAATTCTCTTCACTCATACAAAAAGAGCTAATTCTACCTACTCCTATAACTAATTACTTCAAACCTATTCTTTAATCATACCAGCATACACAGAAACACTCCACGGTTCTCACTCATACCGCCCCGGTGCAAAAAACCTACACTAGGGTAAGAAGGAACCATATGCAAACCTGTAGCATTTGGAACCTCCCATGGGGGCCTTTAGGCCCCGTACGTCCCGGGACGTACCCGACACCTGAGCGCAAACATACAAATTGCTGAAAGAAACAATTTTTAATTAATTCTAAATGAATTCATCAAAAAACTTGAAATTTAAATTTACACATGCATTAAATTTTAATATTTACTTTAATAATTAAATATATAACAACAAAAGGCTGGAAAATTTGTCAATAAATTTAAAATTAGTGAAATTTTAAAAATCCAGTTTCAATTACTATTTTTAAAAGAAATTAAATTACTTTGATTAAGAAAAATTGCAAAAACATTAAATATTTAACAAATTATACAATATAAATGACATACATATATAAAAACAATAAAAACATTGACAAACATATTAATTTTCGTAGTAATCAAAAATATGTACTAGAAAATAATAGACTTTGTCAATATGGTGTCACCATATTGTTAGAGTCCTTCCCTGTTTTAAAATTTTTAATTTATTGTTTGAAATATGACGTATTTATTAAAACATCTTTAAAGAAAATTGAAAAAATAATCACAAAATTTACAAGTTAAACTCATTATCGAAAAATTTAATTTTTAATTTCTGAATTGATTTTAAATGAAGATAAACAGGGAAGGTTTTAAATAAAAAACGACTTGCCGAACTCCCACGTTGAGCTGATGGGTTCCCACATCATTCCTTCCAGGCCAATCCTGAAGATCTCTGCTTGGCTTGGCTCAGCTGTATCTGATCTCCTCCACGAGCAGCACCACAACACATTCCTCTTCTTCAGGAAACAAACACCTGCAATTTAGAAAAAAATTTATTACTTGAACCAATATTTCTATATTTAAATTAAATAATCTTGCCAAGAATTAATTAAGATTTCGATAATAAAAAATTTATTTTTAAAATAATCAGCTTTTAATGTAAATGGACTCACTAATCACTTTTTTTCTCAATGGGATTCATCTGAACGAATTCGATGGATTCATTCTCATAAACAAGTCACCGGACATATTTCTCTTCATTTGTCATATTCCTTTTGATCATCAGGACATTATTTCAATTGTCTCACAGATTGAACTGAAAATAAAATTTTTATGTATAGGTAAATGTAGTCAACAGACAGAAAATAATTGAAGCGATTTGGAAAAAGATGAAAAAACTATGAAAATATATATGAACTTGGGCAAATTTATCTCTTAATTGTTTGATAAAAAATTGTTTTTTTGAAAAAGTAAATTTAAGAAATTGGGAATTTTTATTTCCAAAAACCTCTAAAAAGCTTAAAAATTGAAATAAGAATATTAAAAATTAAAATACTTTTTCCTATTAGTAGATACCGTGACTGGTTAATATTTTGAAAAATATTATTGGATGTAATTCAAAGAAATTTTAAATTTGTTTTCAAATTCAGACAGGATTTATTTACCTTCCTGAATTTAATTTATGTTAACAAGTTTTAATTAACAATAAATAAATAAAAAAACTCATTGCCTAATGTTTTTGTACAAAAAAAAATAAAGGAATTAATTAATTCACATTTTTAAATATTATGTATTTTTTGTTTGAGGAATTTTTTTAATAGGTAGGGTTATGAATAATTTTTATTCTTGTTTAAAATGAATTATTTTCAAAACAATTGATCAACAATGAAAAACAAAAACTATACTTACGCATTGGAATTTTCTCGCCTCCTGGTGAAATCATCTTCGAAACTTGTCTGATAGTATCTGCTTCAGTCTCTATTCAGCTTTGTCACCTGCACTGATCTTGATTTCACAGAGTTAATTTTAACCTTAAACTCTTTCCTCCTTGGGCCCCGAATCATTCGAAGCTATAAAAACAAAAAAAAAATAATTAGCATTCATTACATTCACCAATATTGAACAAAGTATGGAATTTTCTTAGGAATTTTACTTGCTCTGCTTGACGATGAATTTTTCTTGTCGGACATCAAATCGAACAAGAAAGATGAAGAATGGAAAATAATATACTCACCGACAAGTTTTCTTTTTGAGAAAACATCTTTGGGGCCAATACGAAAGCTCACCTCTCACCATCAGAGAACGAAAATTTTTGTCATGATTTGCTTGTCTCTTTTCGATTTCACATCCAGTCAATTTTGACTCACAACTCCTTTTTCTTCCAGTCTTTCAGTCACGAGAACCTGCAAAAAAAAGAAAGAAAATAATGATTAGCAGTCATATAATTCGACAAATTTGGAAAAATAATGAAAATTTTCTGATTATTTCTCCTTGTTTCACTTCATTTTCACAACTAACAAAAATGGCTGCCTACCATTGTTGCCGATAAAATTTTTAATTTTCTTCTTTTTCGATGTTAGCTTTCATTATTTACAAAACTTTTTTTATTCAATTATTGCCCCCAACGGGTATAATCATTAGAAGCAAGGAGTTGACGAAAAATCTCGAAAATATTACCAAAACACACTCACCAAAATTGTTAAAATCTGAAGCTGATCACCGATGTAACCGACGCGAATTAACTAACAAATTGCGCCAAAATTGCATCGTTGCCGGCTTCGAAACTTCTCTCTTTCTACTCATTGCATTGGAGGAAATTTGAAAGTCCCTCTAAAGTTCTCAGCAAATCCGACGCGAAGAATATGTGCGTCCACGAATCAGATGTGCTTGTCGCTACTTGAAGACTTCGGAAAACTTTCTATTGTGACTGTACCTTTACTTTATATACAATGAAAAACTTTTTTTCTCTCCTTTAGGTTATTTTCTACTTTAAATTATAGAAAATTATAATATCAGACAACAGAATATCTTTGATAAAAGAGATTGTAACGAATATTAACAAATTTTATTCAAGTTGAGAGTTGTCGAAACTTGTTGAAACTTGCACAAGCTCAGATGAATGTCGTTTCGAATTTACATAAGATTATCTCAACAATCTTATTTTTTATGTAATTCTTTATGAGAATAAATAACTAACGTAAATCGAAGTATACTACAACCTAACTCTTTCAATTATAATAATTATTTAAATGAATACTTGATAATTAATTATTGACAATGGATCTTTCTCTCACTTCGCTTCGGTCAATAATAATGTAATAATAGAGAGGAACCTCCTATGCCGTTAGGGTGTACATTGTCGAGTGTCGCTCCTAGCGGCGAAAAATGATACTATTTAGTAATATGGACCAATGGCTGCGCCATTGTACAGTCTATAGTGAAGTCTTGACAAGAAATGTTACCGGAAAAACAAGAAACGAGGTGAGGTCAAAAATACAAAGACAAATCATTCTTTAAAGACATTTTTTTATCATTAATTATGTACTTTGTGACTATAAATAGATTATCAATAGTTTCAGATTAAAAGTTTGTGAAGCTCTTCTTTTAGACAAAAAAGACAAATAGTGGTTCATCGCGTGGAATTTTGGCCCGTCACGCCAAAATTTCGCCAAAGTAAAAATAACTTTGCTTATCGAAGCTTCACTGTGTTTTACTGTGACGTTTGTATAGTGAGATCACCATGCGATCATTATGACAGATCACTGTTCACGTCGTCTGAAGGATATCGCCTTTTGTCGAACAATCTCTTCTAGACGACTCCAAAAGGTGGTTTACACTTTGCGCAATCATGAGAATGGACTGATTTTCCGAGCCAAAAGTGCCTCGTAAACGAGAAAACAGTTAATTATCAATATTTCGATCAAGTGTCAAATAAGCAGTAACCATGAAGAAACAATTTTTTCGAGTAAAGCAACTGGCGGATCAAACTTTTTCCAGGTAATTACTCATAATAATCAAGGCCACATTTCCTTTTAACTCGTATTATTCCTTTTTTAGTTTTGTTAGACGTGTTTGTTTAAATCCATTAGATACTTTGATAATTTTAGAATACCTACATTTTTCCTCATTTAAATTTTCAATTTTTAAATAATATTAATTCTCTATAGAATTGTAATAAAGAAGTGACAACTAATGTAAATATAATATTTCCCATTCACGTATTGGCATTACATTGTTCTATTAATTTGAATAATTAACTTTAATTATAATTTTATATGATGAAAATTTTTATCTTTATTGAATATTCTTATTACTCCTATAATTTAACCTCCATTTATTTGTAAACAAATGTTATTTTTATATGTGTCACGTTTTCTACTGTTATATTAACAATTATTATAATTTATTCTATTTGCTTTAATTTAAAGCAATAATATTTAAACAATGACAATGACTGATCTAAAAATGAAACAATCATATCCAATTTATTGAAATCAAAGTTCATTTAGTGATAATTTTAAAATGGAATTTCATTTTTAAATTTCACAGCCATGATATATAATTTATGTATTAACGATTAACAATGTCTCACTTTTATTTTATATTTTTGAATGCAATAAACAATAATAAAATTAAGTAATTCAATTCAAGTCTTTTCATTAAATTCGATAAATGTTTTTCATTATTAATAAATCAGACATTGAATAATAAATAAAATATTTTGGAATTCAATTTTATTTCTTTGGATATTAGTATATATTTCCAAAATTTAAATGAAAGGTTAATGTCTTCAAGGATGGAAATAAACTATTAGATAAGAATAGACAAACGAATCGGTATAGATCATATTTCTAATAAATGTTATAAATATGTGCTATATTCTTTATTTTGTTTAATTAATCCTAACCAATTTAGCCCGTATGTAATGATTATTTTATTTTTAAATGCAGTTTCACTTGAAATTTTAAAGCGAATGCATATTATTTTCTGACACTATATACCAACGATAATCCAATTAATCTATATGAATGTATGAAGATAGTAAACAAAATTGACTTAAAGTCACTTTATCAACAATAATATGATACCATTTTTTTTATTCTATCGATACAAACGGAAAATTAATACCTATTACGTTTAACTTTCAATATTTAGTATCATACAAAATTAATATTTTAGTATCCAAAATTAATTAATATTAATATTATCTTGACCTTTTAACTTGTAATTTATAAATATTATCATATTTTACAGATTTTACATTTTCCACACATAAAATTAAAAATTAGTTTTCTAAAATATATTATAAATCAAGATGCTGAAAAAGTTTTCACACATGTAGAAAAATTGGCGCTATCGGTCGTGTATATCAAATTATCAGAACGATTACGATAAAAAAAAAAATGATAAGTCTGTAGCTATTTGCAATGAATGTAAATATTATATGCCACATTTTTGTCCATTTATTTAATTAATAATAAAAAGGATAAAACTTTCATTTCCCAAATAGTTGAATTTTTGATAATTCAGTCAAATTTAATAATAAATATTAATCTAATATGTGATATTATTACAATATTAATTTTAAAAAATGTATCGTAAATTTTCAGAGCTGGAAAAACTGAGGTATTAACGGACGATTTGCAAGCAGCGGATAAACATGTGGAACAAATCAGAACAGCTCTTAATGGTTTAAGTAAACGTTTTGGAAATTTACCAAACCAAGCAGTGGCCCAAGAAGGTGTTTACAAAGAAAAGCGTCTGGTTTGTGGATTTTTTGAAAATTTCTCCCTATTATTATTTCTTAGGAATTTGATTAATTATTATTTTTTCTACAGAAAAAATGTCCAGAATGGGTGCTAGGACAAACAATGTTGGAGTGTACTGGCGACGAGAGTCTTCTCAGTTTTGTAATGTCAGAATGTGGACGGGCGCAAGTTGCATTAGCAGCTGAAACTGTTGAGCATGAATCCAAAGTGGAACAATATGTAGCCGCTCCGCTTTTGCGCATTTTGGAAACAGATGTGCCAAATATTTTAAAATTTAAAAGAAATTTGCAGCGATTAATTTTGGATATGGACAGCGCTCGAACGAGATATCATCAGGCCAGTAAACATAATGCCAGTGGTAAGTTCATTGTAATTGATTTTTCACAAAGAAAATAAATTTTTTTTGTTTATAATTAAAAAAAAACACTTATTCACAGGAACGGGAGCAACGAAAGTTGATAGCCTAAAGGATGAATTGGAGGAAGCTGAGGCGAAAGTTGAACAATGTCGAGATCACCTTGCAGCTGAAATGTTTCAGTTGATGTCTAAAGAAACTGAACTTGCCCAAATTGTCACTCAATACGTAAAACTTCAACGAGCATATCATGAAAGCATGCTGCACTGTTTAGAAGATCTTATTCCAGGACTTGAATGCTACATTAGTAAGTTTACCGAAAGCGGATAATTTCAATCTGAAATAAAATAAAACCAAATTGTAAATTAAGAAAACTAATATTATTGTTTAATATTTCAGATAACAACGAAATGAAACCCGTTTATGGTTATTCTTTAGAGGAACATTTGCGAGTTACAAATAGAAAAATAGCGTTGCCTATTCAACTTTGCGTCTCGGCGTTACTAAGGCTGGGAATGGAGGAGGAAGGGCTTTTTCGAATAGCAGGTGGTGCATCAAAACTTCGTCGTATTAAACTAAGTTTAGACGCTTGTTGTCTTAATTTGCCAACTGCTCTCGAATACAAGGATCCACATGTGATCGCCGGAGCTCTAAAATCTTACCTTAGAGAGTTACCTGTACCTTTACTTACTTTCGAGTGAGTATTTTCTAAACTTATTCTTAAAAAACAGTTTTAAATTTAAACTTAAGTTCTTATATTTTTCATTTTGAATTTATTTGCGAATATTCACTGAATTTCAGTAATTTAACATTTAATTTAAGTTTCAAATAATTTAATTAAAATATTAAATTTGAAAGCAATATTAGAAATTAAATTCTCGAGACATTTCTCGTCATATAATATACGTATTATAAAATGAAAGTGCAAGCTGGTTGAAGAGGCAAGGCGTAAATTCAATTGAAATGTCCTTGATAGTGATTTAGTAGTTTGCTCAACTACCCAATCCAATGTATTTACGTTTTAAACGCAACTAATTTAATTTAGTGTAATAACTGTTTCTTCATTACATTTCACACCGCAATGCGGTAAAGAAATTGAAAATTTTCAAATGAAAATAATTAGTTAATAAAAAATATAACAAGAGAAATAAAAATGTATTCATGAAATATTTTCAGTTTATATCCCGAATGGATGGCAGCTGCTAAAGTAGTTCAAAACGAAGCAAGGCTGAAAGCTCTCTGGGAGGTGCTACACAAGTTACCGCCGGCAAATTTAGAAAATTTAAGGTTCCTAATAAAATTTTTAGCGATGCTGACCAAAAACCAAGATATTAATAAAATGACTCCTCATAATATTGCCATTGTCATAGCTCCAAATCTTATCTGGAGTCCTCCCGAGGATTTAAATCCCATGGCGTAAGACATATTTTTAAATCAAATTATCTGATTTAATACTAAAAATATTTATAATTATATTAATTTCTTGAAAACAATCATCTTTTACAGAATGGAGATGAGCACAGCTAACAATTCTAGTCTTATAGTAGATCAGCTGGTAACATTCGCCGACTGGTTTTTCCCTGGCGAAATAGATTTCGATCGAGATTTAGATGTAGGAATTGTAAACGGTTCAGAAAATCAAGTTGTTGGCATGAGACGCTGTATGTCGAATAGCAGTCTCAGTGATTTGGGTGAGAGTCCACCGCAAGGAAGTCCAAAACCTGCGACACGTAGAAAAAACAAACCGGCACCAATTCCACCATCTTCCACACCAGATAAACACGAGAGAAAACCTGACGATAAACCTCCACCTGCACCTGACAAACCTCCACGACCCCTCGCAACGGCAACATTAAATCGTGTGACTTACAAAGCACAAAAACACGAGGTAAACGCTGAATTGATAAATCCATCCAATAGAAGTGGGGAAAAAATTGAAAAAAATTGCGAGCGCAACATTAAACCCTTAAACTGTGATGTATCGACGAAACCTGTTGTTGTTGTTGCTAATCGAACGGAAAATATCGAACGTCCAGTCGAATTGCGCAGGGAACAACAGGAAACAATTGCTGCGAAATCAAATTATCAAACTGAGAAATGTAACGAAGAATTGAAAAGTGTTCTTCCTATAGGTTTTGAAGCTCTTGTCAAATCGGAACCTGATGTCAGTAGCAAAGCTAATCTTGAGTCTGAAAATTTAGATAATAATTTATCGAAAGTGAAACTGGTGCCTAGTGAAAAGACTTGTCCAACAACGCAAGAAAGGCGGCCAATTCCTGTAGCAGCGCCAAGAAGCATTACAAACATATCGTTACAAACAACAGGTAAATTGAAATTGTTTACTCGTTGATTTTAAATCATAATTATAAATAAAATTAATTTTTATTTAATTGACGATTTTGTTTGTCGTCAAGATGATACTGTGGAAATGAGAAGAAAACCTGAGATTTCAACGGGATCGGAAAAAAATCATAAACCTGCCATTCCGGAAAGACCAGCTGGTTTGGCACGACCTTCAAGTCTCATAAGGCCACAACCGCGTCACAGTAATGAAAATTTGGATAACGAATCAGGGGTGAGTATTTTAAATCATTGAATAAACACGTTAATTTTTTTCTATGAGATGTATAAATTTTAACTACATAAGAGTAATTTATGTTACAAATTTACTGTTCTGTTCTTTCCACTAATGACGTAACAAAAGTTATTTTATATAAAATATATAATTTAACAACAAAATAACAATATGTACGAAATGAATATTTAAATACATTGTTATAGCAAAAATCAATGAGTCACTACTCTTTTATAGAATTTATTTAATATTATATTATATTCAATAATTTATTTTTATAGATTACACAATTAAACGATTATTAAATTTAAGTATGAATTAATTTTCTCTGAAAATATAAAATACTAAAATATAACAAATTGTTTATTGCTTTGATTGCTGTGAATATAAAACTGGCACTGAAATTTCTCTAATATGCTTATTAGAAAATTTTGCATTTTTTATTAATATTCTAAATAAGACACAAAGCATCAGTAATCTTGAAAGTTCTTGGAGAATTGATCGATAACGAAATCTAGCACGTGGAGGAACCGATCTATGGCTTTATGATCTTTCTTTATCTTGAGAACAATTGAATGGTGAATACGAAAGAAAAGAAAAAAAAATAAAAGGTAAAAACAATCATTTTCCGCATCGTCGCTTCGAACATCTTGATTACAGCATGTATTCACTGTCATCAACAAAGCAAAACATACTAATTTCCTTATTCCATAAACTTTATCAATTATTTATTCACTATTCAAATCAATTCACTCCAAGGCGATTTTCCATCAGGAGACACATTGTTTTTTTTATCAATTAACTGCAACATTTCCTGTAATTCAACTGCGGATAGGTGGCTCATAACTTTTGTTTAATTACATTAATGAGAATTTTTTTATTCTACAGCTGCTCACCTTGGAACGAGCACACATGTATTCGGTGGATAAACAACAGGTCAGTATAATTCAAGTGCGTGGCAACAACAATGCTTTAAATTCGGGCCAAAGCAATGGAAATACGAGTTCCAACTTGCAGAGAAGTCCCAGTGTCGGTAGCCGACCATCGTCCATGTCTCTGTCATGCGATCGACCTGAGAAACCACCAAGACCCGATGTTCCTGAACCAACCAAGGCACACACAAGAACGAGATCAGAGGGCAACATCATTGACGTTCAAACACAGACTGACACGATTATTGTCTCTAAATCGCAGCAACAACCCTCGCCAGCATCCCCAAGGTTTCTACAACGACCGCCAAGACCTCAACCTCCACCGCCTCCACCTCCAACTGCTCGGCCCAAATCTGAGCAGGAAAGTACCAACTTATAGAATTCGTACAATGGTAGTAATTAGATTTTTTAAATTACTTGTTTTTTATTCTATATCAAGCAAGTCACACGCAGAGAAAACGTAAACTTTGTTTTTAATTTCGTGATTATCTCCTTAAACTCTTCTTTTACTATAATTGTTCTATTGTTCCATTGTAAATGATCAATTTCTGTATTTTCAAATTTTTTTATATCTTCATTTTCTTGAATTCTTTTTAAATCTAACCATTTTCTGAATCATTTATTATAAAATAGTAAAATAGTAGCACAAAATAGTAATCGAAAATAGTACAAAATAAAATTATTTTATCTGAGAAATATTTATATACAATGAAAATTACAAGCTCAAATTGATTCATCTAATCGAAACTCTTAAAAAATTAGAATTTTAAGTAGATAATCACACAGCCCTTAATTTTAATTATTTCAACTCTTGTTTATCTAGAGTTGAAAGAAAAAAATTGGAGTTGGTGCGCTTAGCCTTCGAGCTTTTATCTTACTCATTTAACAATTAGACTGTGATGTAACAATGGCAGAAGAAGTAATTCCAAAACAAAAAAAAGTACGAATTGCAAATTATTTTTTTTGTTTTCTTTCTGTTTTACCATTGTTAGAATTTTTTCTTTAATGAGATGATTTTTCAAAGTATTCTGTATCCTTGTTTTACTATTTAAAACTGAAAATATTGTTTTGTGATTTAGAAAGATTTTCAGTTTCAAAACGAGTGCATCATTTCTTACTTTAAAAAATAAGATGAGAAGGCTCAATACAAATAGTAATACCTTAAAAGGTTTATTTATTGATAAGATGTCATGGAAAATACTTTCTGCTAAGAAAGTCAAAATGCCTAAAATAATATTTTTAAAATACAATATTTTGAATTCAAAAATAATTTCACGTTTGATATTCAATGTACTTTGGTTTTTATATATATTTTTTTATAGTGTCACATTGGAAATGTATATCAAAAATTGCTTTTTTACATCAAATAAAATCCATAGGATTGCAATGTAGTTTTTAATCAAGAAAAATTTTTTAATGCCAAGTATTTTTCTAATAGCAGTTTTTCATATTATAATAAAATTAAGCGACTAAATACAGACGAAGGATATTTTTATCTTATTAATATTTTCAAACGTGTTTTTTATAAGCGCACAACATTTCCATGTGCTCATAAGATATTCAATATTTTCAACGAAAATCTTGTAGAAATAAATATAAAAGAATAACTTTTTGTTTTAAATCTGTTAATTAATTACTCCGAAATAAAAATGAAACTATTAGTCAAATTAATTAACAGATGGACAAATTTTCTTTCATAAGATTTTAATTTTTATGAGAAAAAAAAAGATGCGAGTCAATTAGGTTTTTACGAAATCTTATTTGTAAATACTTATTATTTTAACCAACATAATAATATAAAAAAAAAACTTATACCGCGATTATATATTATACAACTTTCATAGGACCCCGAATCATATAGAATTTAAGAATTATAAGTTTTGTTTATCAATTATTGTAATATTTGTATCTACAGGGACATATTTTGAGCGAGAAAGAGAGCGAGAGAGAAAATGAAAATAGGAAATATAGTTTTATTAGTTTTTTAATATGTCACTTGTAAAGTAGACGTTTTTTGTTAAAATCTCTCATTTAACAAAGAGGCATTATTAATTTTTTATGTTTTCAAAACTGTAAATTAGGGTTTTTATTATTCTACAACGAAAGAAAATTTTAATTGTTATAAATTAATCATTATTATTATTAATATAGGCAGCTTATGTTTTTATCATGTTAAAAACATTTGTTATAATTATTGCATTTGTTTTATTGGCGTCTTTCTTGCTTAGTATTCAAAAAAATGTATGAGTATTATTCGGAAAATGAAAAAAATAATCTAAGGGAAATTTAAGACTAAGAAAATCCAAAAATGGTGATAAAGCCGTTAATCGGTATAATGTTATAATTATATTCGGAATTCAACAAAATTAAGAGAAGAGTTTTTAGAAAAAAGTAGAAAAAGACTTAAGATGACGATTTTTTATCGATTGTTATTAAATCGCTTTTACTAAGGAACATTATGATTGAAATAAATGCATATAGGTTGTCGAAAGCTAAAAAATTATTTTTGGCATATCTAGAATTAAATATAAAAAAGCTAGAAAGAAGTTAATTGTAAAATGGAAAAGAAAGGAAACGTTTAAAATACTTTTCCTTGTGTGAGTGACATTGCTGTTTAAAAAGAAAGAATTATTTTGGGTGAACCTGGCAACAAATATGAAATTAAATTTTGATATTATATTTTAGCCTTAATTTCTGATAGTTTTAAAAATTTCTTGCCAAACTTTTTTTTTCAACTTGTTCGCAATATTACACTTTTATAATTTGAGAATAATTTTAAATGATTCATTTTAATTATTTATTTTAATTTGAATTTTTTGAAATACTGTATTTTTTAAAGCATTTGATGTAAATAATTTTTGCCTGATTGTTTTTCGATCTTGCCAGAATTAAAAAAAATTTTAATTAAAGAAACAAGTCACGATATCAACACATTGCTTTATTTAAATAGTAGATTAAATTTTTTGAAAATATTCGCCAACCCCGTTGCCTTTATAGTTATTAGAAATAATCTTTTTTAAATTAAAATAAAATTTAGACAATCAAAATAAATTCATCAGTTTTCAAAATAAATTATTTTTCACAAATTCTTTTAACTTTCTCAAGTCAGTTAAGTTTTTCAAGTTTGCTTAAAATCTTAAAGTCTTTCCCTTAAATTACAAATAATATACATATTCCATTTAATTGCAATATATAACTAAAAAAAAAGGAACAACAATTTATGCATTATCAATTGGAGTTTCAAATTGAATGTTTGACATTAATTTTCTCTCATTCCAATAAATTAATCTGTGCTTCAATATAAAAATGAAACTCTAAGACAATGTACCGTCAGTAAATTTTTAATATATCACCCATAAAAATTTTATATCTACCATAAACGCACTATTTCGCGTTGCCTTTTATATTTAAAAAAAAAGTAAAGATTTGCCGTCTCCAAACAATAAACCTCAATAACTGTCAATAATTAATTTAATTATTGACAATTAAATATTTTAAATAATTAACTGAGCATGCATTTACCTAAGGAAAGCTTAGGCTGTGAGTACAGTGGAGTATTAAAACATGTATTTGTATATAAATAAAATGTTTTATGACAATGATGGAAGTTATTTTTCACGCCTTTTTGGATGAAATTTTTATATTTTTAATATTAGTGAATTAATAAGTCCACGTTGTATTTTAGAATATTTTTATTACACCCAAACAAATATACAATTCATATACTTATATATTAAAACATAGGTAAAGTATTTTCATCAGCGATTTCCTTAGGCGTCAAACCATCGTTGTCTTTCAAATTCTCAGCCCCTTTCGCTAACAGATATTTGCAAGCTTCTACGTGACCGCACGATGCAACATAATGCAATGGTGTCTGTCCCTCTCGATCTTTTGCATTAATATTCGCACCTGCTTCTACGAGACGCTTAATAATTGGAACATGTCCTCTGTCAGCTGCCCAATGCAGAGGAAACATACCATTTTCATCGTCTTGTAAAATAAATTTGGAATTTTGCGATAAAATTTCAGTAACTTTGATTTCATTCCCATCCTTGACCCAATCGAAAAATGATTTATCAATGTCACGCAATTCCTCATCGGTATTAGGTAATCTACTAATTGTCACCCAAGTTTGTGAATTGTCATTAGATTTTTCCTCCCAATCAGGATCGATTTTTCCAACAGCACGAATATAACTTGCCATCGCCACTTCCCGGCTCATTTCGCCTAAAGATTGCCATGCCTCCCATTTGTGTTTCGCCTGCATTTGATACCAACTTGGTTTTGATGTGTCACATGGACCACAAGTCGCTTGTTTATAAAGTCCATAAAATCCAAGAAGTTGACCAGAATCTAGTTTCGAGACGAGACTTTGTAAATGACGTGCAGCCTTATCAAACGTCTCCTCGAGATCTGATGATTTGAAGATATCTCCTTCAGCCATTGTCTATATGATTAGATTTCTTTTTCTTCCAGTTTGCTTACTCTTAAAAGTCTGCTATGAAACGAATGCGTATCTCTTAATGCTTTATCCCGACTTTCTTCGTCCTTGAATACAATTTTTGCTCTACCAGTTGATACACCAATCTTATTATAAAAGTGTACTACTTTCAGAACATGACCATACTTAGAGAAATGATGTAATAAATCCAAGCTTGACACTGTCCAGCTAATTTTTCGTGCAAACAGTGCAAACATCGTTGATAATTCAAGAAATTTTTCGAATATCCAATAATTGAATGGTGTGATCTTGCATTAATTCGTGAATACTTATATCGGCATCGGCAGCCAATTCAGTGAGAGGAATTTGTGAGCAAGTTAAGCCCCACTTGCTCAAAAGATGTTCAATTGACCAATCGGCACTGCGTTCTTGATATGTGCACAAAAATTTAGCTGATGGATTTCTCTCAAGTAAAAATGAAACAGTGACAACAATATCTTCGAAAACTGATGGCTCGTAGAAACAATCGGATCCTAGAATAAGATCAAGTGGACCAAGAGTGAAAAGGCTGGATAAGAAGAGACCCCAAGTGATGCCAACAATTTTCACCTGTGACGAGACACCATTTAATTCGCAACTTCGTCGAATGTGTTGTAAACTTTTTGGAAGATTCGCTGCGTCACTTAATGTCACATTTGCTCCACACTTGCTGGCAACAATTCCCGGCAATGCCGTTCCCGAACCAAGTTCCAAAACTCTCTTGCCTTTCAGATCTTTTCGATTCTCCCAAAGAAACCAAGCCAATACTGGTGCTGATGGCCAAGTGTAAAAATTGTAACTTGCCTGAAGAAGCTGAAACAATATACAGTTCTTAGAAAACAATCACAAATATTTTAAATAATTATAAATTAACCTTGTTGGACAATTAAACAAGCAGTAATAAAATAAGTGTAATTATGTAACTACTAAAACTATATCATCACTAAAAAGCGTGGTTAACTTAACAATATTGATTCAATATATTGTAATAACAAAAAGTATACTTTAAATATCCTTGAAATTTGAAGAAACATTAAAAGTATTAACCTTGAAACAATTTCTAAAGCATTAAAATAAATCTAAAGGAAAAAATGTGTGATGATTTCGCATAAAAAAGTGTTGAGTAAAATAACCTAAAAATGTGTAATACTAGTAGCACTTGAGAAAGGACATTTTCCATGGACAATTGTGACAAAACTTTAACAGGGGAAATAGATTTTATTTACCTCTGGAATAAAGACCTCTAATGATTCATCATACTGATCGTCTTCACCATCTTCTCCTGCTTTTCGCGACGTGAAAAAAAACTTTTTCACTTGCTCAGAAGCGACACCATCGGTCATCAGGTCGTAGTCTGTTGTACTTCTGTTCAACCAAAGACTTTCTTCTAAACCCGGCATTACTGACTATCAATGCAAGTTATTTATCTTCAATTATAATCATATTTAATTGTTTTTATTAACACTGAATATTTTTCCAATTAACTTTCAACAGCCGTGATAAATAAAAAAAAATACCTTCGTCCTTAAAGGATTCGCCATTAAAACTGCACGCATGCGCATATAAAACGAATTTGATTTACTTTGTTGTATTAAAATAATTTTATTTATAAAAAACTAATAGTTTTCGTAAAATAATTATTAATTGTATAATTTTTAAAGTTTTTAGTAATTTTACAAAAAAATTTCAGTGTTACATTGAATCTTCCTAAGAAATCATAATTAATTTATGCATGTAAAGAAAAGTTGTTTTGACTTTCATAGTAAATTTGGTAAATTTAAATCTACGTTTGATTAATACCTTTATTACTAATTAATTGCGTTTATTAACTAATATTTATTAGAAAGAAAATATTTTTTTAAGGGGTTTTTTTTTATTTGTTTTGTTTAATTAATTAAAAACATTATTAACTACTTAATAGCAGAAATGCTATTTGGAAGCTTACAACTATCAAACTTTCGCGCTCTTTCCACAGAGAAAATAATATACAGATTAAATTATAAAAGAAAAAAGGTATAATATTGTATATTGTGTAATATATTTTTAATACAAGTTTTTATCTTTTATAATTATTTCAAATTCTGGGTCAACTTACATCCTTCTCTACTTTATCAATGAAAATTGAAAAAAAACATAATACTTCATAATTTAGCCACTTGAGCGCTGCAAAAAAAAACAATTAATCTCCATCTTTGACAATTCGATCAAAATAATATTGTCTCCTTATATCGGAAAACATGATTTGAGCTGTTAATTCAGCAGTAAATGAATTATTTGTGATGTAATATTCAATTTATGAATCGGTTCAATAAATCGAAAAGATGGTTACGTGATAAAATACAGTTCCGTGCTCTGTCAAATTAGTCAAGGGGGAGGTATGTTCCTGTGTGCTTGATGTCTTCTCGTAATCGACAATGGCAACATTTTATAATTATATATTTTTTTTATTTAATTAACAAAATCAAATGAACAGTGCTAAAAGATCCAGTGTTATGATACATCATCGTACATTCTACAAATAAAAAATGAAAATGGGTTCATGGTTGTGTCCATAATTCTAGTCAAATTTGAAGCAATTTATTAGGACCACGGTTTGATTAAAGATGGAGGAAGATATTAAGGAGAGGATTCTGTCAAGAAGACGTTCATCGGCATTAAATGCATTTAAAGTCAAAGACGAACGACTTGCCACTGTTAAAAAGGTGAGCAATGTTAATTTTTATCAAAAATCAGGACATGTGCACACTTCTACAAATAGTATTTCTAATTCTGTAAAAATTTTCCGGTTAATTCGAAAATCATAATGAAGTAAATAAAATTTTTTTAATTTTCACGTGTTTTCTAGGTCACTGCTATTTTACAAAAACCCGAAGATACTAGGTCAGCTGAAGAAGAAGAAATTTTACAATCATACAGTGATATCGTAAAAGAGGTTAAGTTAAGGTATGGCCATTTTGTCTGAAAAGCAAAGATTTCATTTTTTTTTGTAATTTTTTTACCTTCAACTCTTTCACAATTAAGTGAAAATACTTGTATTTGAAAACTCCAACATTAACATGAATGTTAAAACAGTTAAAAATTAATGTCAATTTTCCTAACCTAAAAAAGAAATGTTTTCCAACTAATTTTGTGGAATATTTTTATAATTACGGGAGAAATATTGGAGGAGTCAACTTTTTAATGTTGTAAATTTGTATTATTTCTCCTGCAGACAGAAGAAAAGAGATAGAGTAAAAGCAAGACAAGAAGAAGTTGAAGATGCACCGGAGATTTTGGAAGAGAAGTGTATGCGACTAGCAGCTGCTATTAGTCGAGCAACTTCACTTGCAGTTTATACAGGTGCGGGTATTAGCACAGCAGCTTCAATTCCAGATTACAGAGGCACTAATGGTGTTTGGACTAGAATGCAACAAGGAAAAGATATTGGGTACGTTGTGATTTCTAAATGTAATTTTTACCCTTTTTTTTGTTTTGAATATAAACAACGATTTGTAGATTTCTTGTCTCATGAGAAGAGATATTAGATTTTTTATTCTCTTTTTTAGAAATCATGATCTAAGTCAGGCGGACCCAACGATAACACACATGTCACTTTATGCACTGTACAAGGCGCGTGTATTAAAACACATAGTTTCCCAAAATTGTGACGGTCTTCATCTACGTAGTGGAATTCCACGAACATTACTGTCGGAAGTTCATGGCAACATGTACGTCGAGGTATGTAAAACCTGTAAACCTTCTCGAGAATATTGGCGACTATTTGATGTCACTGAGAAAACAGCAAGATACAATCATGGCACTGGTCGATTATGTCATAAATGTAATTCGACACTTCACGATTCGATTGTACATTTTGGTGAGCGGGGAAATTTACTCTGGCCAATTAATTGGAGTGGCGCATCGAGAGCTGCTAAACAAGCGGACGTTATACTTTGTCTTGGTTCAAGTTTAAAAGTTTTAAAAAAATATCCTTGGCTTTGGCAAATGGATCGACCGGTACATAAACGACCGTCCCTTTATATCGTGAATTTACAATGGACGCCGAAAGATGAAAATGCCGTTTTAAAAATTAATGGCAAATGTGATGAGGTCATGAAAAAAATTATGACACACTTAGGTATAGAAATTCCGGAATATAATCGTGTAAAAGATCCAATTTTTCATCATGCCATTAGACTGCAAACTGCGGAGCAATCGACGAGAACGCAACCATTACTCGAGGAACCTGTATTCACAGAAACAGAGGAGAGTTTCAGCGTTGTTGAAAATGTTGAGGAAGTGGAGAAACCAATTGTTAAAGTTGAACCAAAATCAGAGACAGTTTGTGATTCGCAAATCACTCTCACCGAACCAATGACAGCTTATCCAGCGCCATTTTTCGCGGCATTACCATTTCTTTCCATGGGTTTACCATTTCCTCCAATGTACATGTATCCTCAACTATCGCCGTTTCTCTATTATCCATTTATTCAAGTGCCGACAATAATGACGGAAACGGCAAAGCCAAAACCAGCGTGCACATTTTGTATGGAAAACGAGGGTTCTCTTACGTGTTTGTATTATCAACGAGATGGCGACGATCCAGTTACCACCGACTCGCTGCCACAGGAGACGGAAACTGAAATGGAAAACGTCTCGTCACTTGAGCAAATTCAAGATGCTGAGGTACTGACGTTAGATGTCAATGCACCAGTATCAACCGCGAAAAATCCGGGCTGGTTCGGCAAGGGATATCGAAAGGGTTTGAAAAAGAAACGGTAGCATTCAATCATTCTTTTCTTGTCGCGTCTGATGTTCATCATTTAATTCCCATTCGCAGTCTTTCTCATTGAACAAGTTATTCCGAATTGATTAGAATAATTTCTTTTTTTCGGTCGGGAAAACTTTTTCATCCTCAGCAAACAATTTATTCTCTACTTTTCATTGAATTACTAGGAATCGGATGAAATAATTATTAACCATTGTGTAATAATAATAATCGAGTTATTATTAATAATATAATAATTATTACATTATTGTTCATTATCAGTTGCAGATTTCAAAACTTTTCTTCTTTCTTTTTTTCTCACTAGAATCGTTCTGCATTTGATAATTAATTGCTTGAACAATAGGTTGTAATTATTTATTAATTACTAATATTAATACTAATTTATTTATTTATTTAATTAATTAATAATACTTTTTTTACGTTCTCATCATAATGGAAGGTATTGGGTTTGTGTGAATTTTAAAATACTCATTAATAATAATAATAATAACAAACCCGATGTTCTATTGGTTTAAACTAAAAGTTCGTGTGTCTCACGAACAATGAATAAATTGACTGACGAGATGAAAATGTTTATCGATTATTAAACAAGTATTTAACATTAGAATAGTAAATTTCTTTCTTTCGTAATGTTTTTCTTTTCAACTTGGTAAAATTAATTGAAACTCGAGATCAAATTATGCAAACAAATTTACTCAGTTCTGAACAAAAATAGTGTTAGTGTTTTCCCAGTTGTAGATTTAAAAAAAATATTTTTTAGTTAGTTTTTTTGAAATTTGAAAATTCAGATTATTAATTGAATAATCAATATTCCTTTTGTTTTATTATTTTCTTTTGCTTGACAATGTCCTCAATATTGTTGAAAGAAATGCTGGTAATGTTAATAGTTAATATTACCGGTGATGACTGGTCTTGAACATCTTCCTCGAATTTATCTCAATTGTGCGTGTGTGTCTGTGTGAGAAAATTAATTAATTGAATTAATTAATTAATTATTTGCTTCGACTGTTTATCTACATAATAATGTAGCAAACCTTGAGCTTTATAGGGAAAAACTTATTTTTTTACGTTGCTGATAATCAAAATTGATTGCACTAATTTTTTTATATTGCTATATATATACATAATGACTTGAGTCAAACTTAGAATAAGCGTGACCTTTTTTATATTATAAAGAATAAAATTTTTTGAACACAACAGTACTGACAATAAAAAATGGTACTGATTGTAAGTTTAGAAATAATACTGTAGTAATAAAATAATAATCTCTCACGTATTGATAATAAGCAAAACGTAAAACATTAGCAATTGATATTGAATATCTTACGACGTAAAAAATTTATCTCGATATTCATTAAGTCTCTTTTGAAAAAATTAGAACGCTTTTAGCGTAGAAGAAAATTTACTGAAGTTTGAATCTTTTTGACATTATCAAGCAATTTTGAAATGCTTTGAATCACAAAAGTGTGTTGAACAAATTGTTTTCTTGTATTACATTCGATGAAAACACAATTATGTACCTACTTTATTAAACTACGGATTAGTTTCTGGCAGTGTGCAGACTAACTATTTTTAGTTCGCGCTTCTTTTTCACAAAACTTGAAAAAAACTTGTGATTTTTCAAAAGTTTTGCATTGAATGAAACATAGGTGTGATAAAGAGATTCTTTTTTTACTGGACACTGAGAAAAGTGATTCAATATTTCTATTTAAATTATTCAAATTGAATCGAGTATCAAACTTTTTCATTGAGCAGTTTCTCTTTTATAAGTTTAGTATTTTTTGAGTTATTATTTTCTACTAATAAACAAATATAACATTTTTTTTATTTTTACTTTTTTTCTATCGGGAACAATATTTATTTCGTTTTTATTATTTATTGAACAAAATCATTTAAAATTTATTGTTATAAATTTATATTTTAAACGATCCTTTTTGCAAAGTAAGAGCATGAACGAATTTATAATATTTAAGTGGCATTTTTCTTTTGCATCGTTACTAAATTATCTTGATCGATATAAAACGTGTGAGAATTATTTATGTAAATATTTTTTTTTCTATAATTTTTTAGAATATAGAGAAAAAAAACATGAGAAATAATTAGATATAACGCGTGAAAAATAATTTTTATTACTATTGTAAATATATTTTTTCCTTCATTTTCTTTTCTTATTTTTTTCTTTTCTCATTTGTAAAATTTTTCTGTACATTTTTATTTTATTTTTTAAATACTCTTAGTGCTGTGAAAATTTTTATGAATGTTTTTTATTTACTTATGAATTTAAATATTTTGCTTCAAATTAAGTTATATATATATTATTTAATGAAATAATCTGCACAGCTGTCGAAATTTTATCAAAAAGAAAAAAATAGTGAGCATTGGAGTTTTTTGTCTCGGCCCTTCGTAAATTGCATAAAAACATATACTATTTGTTTAATAATATAATTATTAATTATTAAATTATTAATAACTATAAATTAAAACTAAATGCTTACTACATTTTTTTTTCTAAGAAATTCTATGCTAGAATTGATCAGGAAAAGTGCAAGTTGCTTCAATTAACTAATTGCATAATTGAAAAAAAAAGTGTGTCATAATAATAGTCACGACAGAAAAATGAAAAGTTTTTAATTATATACAATATTACATTTAAATTATATAATTATAATTAAACTTAATGGAAACATTTTTCTTTAAAGAAATATTTTAAATCTATAAAATTTATATACACTTATTTTCAGTTATTTATTTAACTGAAAATAAAATGATAAATTGCATATTTTTATTATAAACAATAACTGACTATAATTTTATATTACAAATATAATACGTAATAACGTATTGTTGTGTAAAGAAAAGTTTCAAAGGACTTATACGATTAGATGAAGCCAGCCGAGGCAATTTCGAAAAATTTATTTTGTTGATAGTGCTGTAAGATTATTTAAGTATACATATACATATAAAAATATGTACCTACAATACCTACATGTAATGTGTAGTATAACTGTGAGATTAAAATTATACCTTGTGAATTCTAAAAAAAAGTCTATATTATATTTTCAATTAACTCTTTAATGCGTCCACAAATCCAGATTCTATTTGCGGAGAATAAAAAGAGGGGCGGCTATATAATGCATAATTACATATTCATTGTCAATGAACTTTTATTTGAATGCAAAATGGATTGAGAGCATTGTCAATAAGCGCGTTTAAAACATCAATAATTTATTAATGTTTAAAAGTAGAACGGAATATTATTTATGAAGTTTGCTTTCTCACGTATATTTGAAATTGATCCATATTGGCTATTAATGGAACATACTTTTCTCTCAATATTGAGAAAGTTTTTTCAAAGCCAATAATTGAAAAATAATTTTACAAACAAGTATTTTTTGCTGTTTTTTAATATATTTTATTATTCATATTATTATTAATATTATTATTATGATTTTTATTATTATTATTATTATTATTATTATTATTATTATTATTATTATTTTTATACAGGAAATAAATATTTTATGAAATATTTATTTTTCTTGTATATTCTAAATAATCGATCTATTAACCCCTTAAGTGCCGATGGCAAAAATTTTACGACCAAAACTTTTGCCCACTTAAAGGCACTTAAGGGCTTAATAAATATATTCTGCAGATTATGAAAAGACAATTTAAATTTTTTAGTGAAACTTTTAAAAGTTATAATAAAATTATTACACCATTTTTTCAAGTTAATTTTTCTAATTGAAATTTACAAGTTCTCATTAAATTCGTCGAGTTTGGAAATTAAAGGAATATTTTTATTTTACAAACACGGATTTTGCAAAATTAAAGAAAAAATAATTTTCTCTAATTATTTGTTTTTAATTTTGAAAGAAAGTATATTCAAGAAATTGGAAAAAGTATAGAAAAAAATAGAAAAAGAAAATGTAATAGTTTTGAAAAAAATATTGATGATATGATTTTAATTGATTTATTTATTTGCAATTTTGTAAATGTAAATTATATTAAACATTTTTAAAAAGTAATAATCTGCTGAGATGAATAGTATATTATAATAGGGAAATTTTTTTTTATATTTGTATTTTCAATGATTTATTAATTCTCATAATACTAATATAGAGATTGAGAAGAAAGGAACTACAGTACCGGAAACTTAGTCGGAAATGCTGTCAATGTTTCTTGTCGTCAGTAGCAGCGTGACCATGATCGCCACAACTAACGGGTGAGTCGTATACATATATATATATTATTTGCATAAATGAACTTGATACATTATTCATTTACAAATGGAGAAAATTGATACGAAAAGTCGAGAGTCGAATACCATGTTTGGTATATCGCGATGCTTTCCTAAAAATAGTTCAATACATTTTTTTTACTGTTGTATAAATAAACGATAAATTAAATCGTGAAAAATCAGGATAGAAACATTTAAATGTTTCCGATCTATATAGATGGGGAAAAAACATTTACGACGATCACGAAACTTAACTGTAGAGGTGTGCAATCTTGTAAAGGTTGTCGATTTCCACTTCTTAAATTGTTCCAGATTTTGACAAAATTGTGAAATAAATTGCGACTTTGTCGAATTTTTTTTAAATAATAGAATTAAAAAAATAGTTTCCATCGTTTTTATAATTCTTGGGTAAATTAGTAGAGTGACTGGAACCTTCTTTGTCCATTAAAACGAGTTTTGAGTGTAGTATACCCAAACAATTAGGTAAAAATTCTCAAATATAACAAATACAAATATATTATTAATTATTATGTAATTATAATTATCAGGAAATTAATTTAATTCGATAAATAATTGATAATATGACAAATGTCACAATTTTCAAGTATAAATAAATTTTACTGGCATATGAAAGCATCCTCGGGGGATTTAATAACATATATGCGTATCTCGTGAGTGGTCTTTTCCTCTTTATGCTTTTTGCATCCGGTTTACAATACAGTACTTTATTCCTCTAATTACTTAATATTTAAAAACCACCAGACTCTAGATTCTCTGATTCTTGGCCCATTGCGAACGCTTTAATATTTATGTATATAATATACACATTCACCAATGAAAGTATGTTGGATAAAACCTTTTTAATTGTTGATTTTATCTAAAAGAAGTTATGAAGTGAAATTTACTGTTTATTAAACTGTAATCTTGTAAAATTAAGGGTAATATATTTATTTATTAATGAGCGCAATTAAACTTTTGTATATTGCCTTTATCTCTTAATGAGTTTGTATATTAAGTTTTTGTTTCAAATAACTCAGGATTATATGTGAATTGTCAAAAAGGAAAATTAAGTTCTTTGAATTCAATACTCTTTTCTATAGAATTATAAATTTTCACCTTGTTTTTTCACAAATGATTCAATTGATCCAAGCTTCAATTTATCAAAAAATTTTCATCCATTTTAAAATTTCAATTCTGTGCAAATAATCGAATTTTATTTGATTTAAATTTTAATCGATCAAAATTTTAATTCTATGCAAATTTCAATTTAATCGAATCTTATTTGATTCAATTTTTAATTGATCAAAATTTCAATGTAATCGAATTTTATTCTATTCAAATTTGAATTGATCAAAATTTCAATTCTATGCAAATTTCAATTTAATCGAATCTTATTTGATTCAATTTTTAATTGATCAAAATTTCAATGTAATCGAATTTTATTCGATTCAAATTTGAATTGATCAAAATTTCAATTCTATGCGAATTTCAATTCAATCAAATTTTATTCGATTTAAATTTTATTCGATTCTAATTTTTATCGATCAAAATTTCAATTTTATTCAACTTTTAATCAGTACTTATTTTTATTAGTCAAACAAATTTATTAATACAAATTTTAATTAATTTTATATTTATTTCATCCAAATTTTAAAATTATCTAAATTTGCACTCATTCTTAAAATAATTAATTAATTATCGAAATTTCTATATCTATCTAAAGATTAATTAATTCAAAGGTCAAATTATCCAAATTTTGAACTGTTTAAGCTTCAATTGTGGATAAAAAAAATTTGCAATCATGTAAATACAAACTACGTTCAAAGTAATTTGAATTAATAATTTTTTTATCTAACGTTTTATTGTCAACTGTCTCCCATTTTTTTTTTTCACCTTTTTGAACCTATTTTTGAGAAAAATGTGCAGTAACATATTTCAAATATTCAGCGAAATGGTCCCCGCGATCTGGAAATGATTTACGAAAAATTGAAACAGAAATAATAGTAAATATTGGAAAAAATAGTGAGAAATATGTGATCGGTCAACAAATTGCAATTAATATAGAGAAAATCGCGTTATCCCATCAATCCTTTGAATCCAATTCAGTGGAGCATTCAAATCACGCAATGTCTGTTTCCTCAAATTGAGAGAACTTAATTTACACCCATAATATTGTCCCATGTCCCATAGGTATATATGTATGGGGGAGTAACATTGCTCGGAGGCATATCCTCGCACTTTTAGGTAAAGCAGAGAGTCAGGCGCATACTATACATGAAATGGCTGGTCTCGCAGGTCGCCCCAACGAGTCATGTGCGCGACAAGGGGAAGGGGGCAATCGATATCGCGGGGTTCGCGGGGTAAAGCATTAGAAGGAGAAGGATGAAGTCGTGGGATTTGCAATGTTGGGGGAAAATGGGTGAGTGGAAAAGAGAGAGCGACAGAGAAAGAGCACACGCGACGTTTCCGCGTCCGCGTACGAGAGCCCGCCGCCGGTGTATATTATATTCTTTTCTCGTTCTCTGCCAACAGAAAAGTAGCCAGCTCGCGTAATTTTCATCCCGAGTCCGGTGGTACAGTGCGACATCTCCCCCGAGGTGTCATTGCCTTCGGGGGGATTTTCGATTCATTTCATATATATATATATATGTATACATTTAGGGTGAAACCGCCCTAAAATAGATGTATATACACCATGCGTATACGCGAATCGACATTACTGATGCTTCCCGACGATGTCAAAACTCCAATGAAGGGCCCGAGATGAACTTAAACGATCTCAAGTCGTCCCTTGTCCAGCGGGACTTATAATACATACACGCAAGTGGTGAGTGGAACACCATATAGAAAACCCGTAGAGTTCGAACGAGGGAGTAAAAGAGAGCGAGAGAGAGAGAGAGAGAGAGAGAGAGTGCGAGAAAAGCCATGGGGATGAAAACAGGGATAGAACCTTTTCTGGATAAAGAGGGGGGTGTGGGGACACAAAAGTGTTGGTCTGACCTTAAAGTGGAGACCATAAACCATGGGGTGAATATGTGTAACCTAAAAGTCATAAAATACAAGATATTATGGGACGCTTAATATAGAATTTTATGAAAGTACACTGACTTCACTGACAGCTGTGTTGCACTTTTTCAATTAGTAATAAATAATAATTTCTCATTCTTTCTCCGCAAGAGTAAACAATTTTCAAAACCATCATTGTCAGTTGATTGTTATCTGTTTCATTATTTTCACCATCATCCATTTTTTCTTTTTTATTTGCAAAATTTTGTTTATTGACAATATATTCATGGAGAGAAATTTTTCGCACAAAATTCCTGGTTGTTATTATTATAACATACAGTTGATAATTATAATACTAATATGCTTTTTTCAATTATAATTTTTTTTCACTAATTAGTGTTAATTAAGTGTTTAATTGCTTTTTTAGGAAGCAAGGAGTTAATGTTTGTACTCTTTTCCTCATGCTCCATAGAAAAGTTCTTATATAGTCATCTGTAAATTTCATAATTAGAATTAGAATTTAAAATTTCATATTGAGGAAGCGTTTTGTTGAATCAACAAAATTTTTACTATTTAGATGCATATTGGTATTAGGAATAATCTTTATAAATATGTCAAAACATGAATTAATTCATATTAGGGCGAAATAAAATATGTATTATGGTTATTAATATTCATCTATAAAAGAAACATAATATTTTCTTTTATTATTCATTTAAAACATAGTTACGTTTTCAACTTCGAGATTAAAACTTTTATAGCATTTATACAACACGAACTGTGAGAGATAAACTGTGAGAGAAAGAGTGAAAAATAGTGTAAAAACTATATGGGAAAGAAAAAAACAAATATGGGGGTAATTTTTGTTTTGCAAAAATTTTTAAAAAGCACACACGCCTTTTTATTATCCGTCCAAGAGTGCATGAACTTTTAACACAAAACTTTGCACTCTTCTCTATATTTATATGCACAAAAATGAACTTCATATGGATTACTGTAATGCACTAAATTCCCCTGTCAAGCTTGAAATCAATTAAACTTATAAGCCCATTTACAAATCGTGCGTTACAACAAATTGGACAAATTAAGTCCATTAACGTATTACATTAGGTATTTGAAATCTCGCAAATAGTTTCATTAGCGATTGAATTAATAAAAAGCCGCAATTGTCCTATTTTGATCATAATTTAATTTTCTGTGTGTAAATCTGTCAAAAAAATACACTGGAACTTCAGTGAGACATGTGTGTCTCAATAACCGGAGATCCAGTGTATAGTCGATATCTTTCTTTTAAATATTATAATTGTAGAACAGTTGTGAAATACTTGGGATAATTGAATAAAATAATGTAGAGAGAGTCACAAATGACACTTATAATTGCATGAGATACCACATATAATTAAGTAGAATACCACCCACTGTGAAAAATACCTTACAGAATTATATGATTAAAATTGTAGATGTACAATTTTAATTGTATATGAAAATTATGATTCAAAAATTAATCTAAAAGTGGAAAAAGTTGCTCAAAGAGTTTGTGATGAAAAAGAATTTTGGAATTTCGGAAAGATTTGAGAGGTGTATTATATAGAGCGAGAGTGAAGTGAACATGGAATGTTATGAAGTCAAAGGAAGTGTGTTCTCTGTATCATAAAACAAAGCTAGCCCTTTCAGGCACCCTCTTTAGGTACGGCCCTGCGTTGCCATGACTACACTCCCCTGTCAGCATCGCCGATCCTTAGCGATACTCAACGTTGCTACTTGACTCGGAGGGTACATTCTGTTCTCGAGAACCGTTGTCGACGAAAAAGAACGATCTTTCGTTCCTGGACAAGATCTTCTCTTACTTGCCATGAACCCAGTCTCTCAACACAGTTAACACGCAATTGCAAAAAGAAATCCTTTGCTTGCCTGGCACTATTCCCTTCTTGTTTTCTTTTTCTTTTTATAGGTAAAAAGAAGGTGCGAGAGCGCGAAAAAATCCCGCAAGATGTATTTTTCATATCTGAGAGAACAACCACTTTTTAGTTTTTACCGAAAGCGGAAGAATTATCCATTTGAGAAACAAAAAGCAAATCTTCGCTTATTGATTCAACCGCATTAATTGATGCGGGAAATTATTTACAGTTCATCAGAAAAACAGACGTAACTGTAAATTATATTTTTAGCCGCGAAAATAATCAAATGTTCCGTTAAATTAGCATAAACTATTCTTTTATTTGAATCATTTCTTTTATTTGAAACTCTGTAATCAAAATAATAATTTCTATATTTGAATCAAATATCATTTTGATCGTGAAATTAAACAACTCTATCTAAAAATTGGTGTATGAGGAATAAAAGGGAATGCAATTTTCAAGTATGTATGGTACCAGATATCGTTTGGTCAATGGTCAAAATGCAGTTTTCGTATAACTCGCTCTACAGGTTCTGATCCCCTCTCTTTTGTAAAACGTCCTTGCCCTTGGCGCCGCATCCCCTTGTGACCGACCTTGATCATCTCATAAGCCTGTTGTCCAAACAATACATGCTAATCTACCGTGAATGCTTGTATACCCTTAAAACTTTAAAATGGTCCTCAAAAGACAGGAGATAACTGCTCGCTTAACCACTACTACTGTGTCCTATGACAGTGTTTTAGATCTCTCCTCAATGATAATGTTTTTCGGTCCACTTAAGTCATTTCAAATCAGAAAAGTTTCTCCTCCTGACATGGAAATACAAGACCTGATTCTATCTATACATGCCCATTTGTCAATATATATATGTTTTTATCCTGCTTGAAAATTATCACAGGATTTTAAAATAAATATTTATTTTTCAGGACAATTCTTTTGTTCGAATGCTTCATTTTTATCACTGACGACTTAGATCGTAATTTTCTTAATTTTCCGAGATTTTCAAATTGTTTTCCCCGCACTGTGAAAAACAATTTACTATCTTGTTAAGAGTTTTAAGATACCTATTGTTTACATATAACTCTAGTATTACTCATCTGCAATTAAGTGTGTAAAATATTTGCATAATATAGAACAAAATAAACTAGCGTTTAATTTTCAAGGAAACTTTGTATAGTTTTCGTATATAATGTTTATGAATAGTTTTGATTTTAAGGTGTATATCTTGGAAGTTGAAAAGTAAATATTTTCTTTATAAAAAGGTCCCACACCATTGGCTTTGCTGGTTTAACGAGTTGAGTAGGTTTTTGAGAGGTAAATTACTAGACTAAAGATAATGGGTATAGAGCGCGACTTAATGCCTCTTTTAAAAGCTCTAAAACGAGTTTTCGGTTTTTCAACTCACCAAAGTGAAATAAAATTAAGTAATCAGTGTCGTTTCGTTCTCTTCGCGTTTTTAAAAGGAGAAGTCAAAATTTTTCTTGCAATGTAAACAGATGACGTCTCTTCCTAAAAAAATCAGCATCCATTCTTCTGGCTAAATCAAATTACACCTTTAAATACTTTCCTCGCTTTTAATTTAGAAATCAATGGCCTTTTTATTATTATTAATATTATTATTATTAATATTATTATTATTATTATTATTATTATTATTATTATTATTATTATTATTATTATTATTAAATTTTTATTTATTAAAACAAACATATCTCTCGCCTAAATTTGACACAATTTTTAAATTATATTTATTAATATTATAAAATTAACTATATATTAGTCATCAGAGTTTTTTTAAGGATGTGCGGAAAATTTTCATTTTTTGTTGGCAAAATGACAATATTTATTAATTAGTTGATTGAATAATTATTCTTAAAGAAAAAAAGAAACAATATTTCCATAAATAAAAGTATTTATTTATGGAAATATTGTTTCTCTATGAAAATATTCTATTAATAATGTTTCAATACATAAGCTCGAACAGTCGTTTACAGTATACATTTTATACAGGATATCCCTAAAGATATCTTTAGAACTTCCGCTGTGAGCTTTCACAAGAAGCTCCTCTCTCTGACACTAATTAATGAAAAAACTATTTTAACCAAATTAACGCTGACATAATGAAGAAATTTTGTCGCGCACTTAAATAAATGGATATGTCCCTAAAGTTCTACTGAACAATTAAATAAGCGCAAAAATTCTATAGAATTTTTTCTTTGTTTAATTTACTAAAAAAAAAAAAAGTGTTTTTTCGCGTGTCAACTTATTAAAATATCACTCACTCGATTTCTCAATTAAAATTAAATAAAAATTCAATTTTGTACGTATTTATACACTAAACTGCAAAATCATTTAAGTAAACATTTAAACGTTTAATTTAAATTAACATTGTTATGTTTGAATTGAAATGTTTAAAATTTATAAAAACAACAATATATAATTAAAACGAAAAAGATTTATCTTTACAAAGTCATTCAGAATTTCAAGAATATTGAGTAATGTTTGTATAATAACGGATTACATCTTGAAGAGAATAAAACGTCATACCTAAAGATAAAAAATTCTTCACCTTTTTCAATTTTCACATTAAAAAATAAAATATTCCATATTTTCCATATTATACAATTTAAATCCATTCGGGAAAAATCAAAGTCAATATAATTAAAAATAATTCTATAAATTTTTTAATTTTTATAAAAAGAAAAACATTTTAAATTCATTTAAATTGCAGCAACAATTTTTTAATCGGGAAATTATAAATAAATGAGTGAGTTTATAAATATAATATGCCAGTCAATAAAAAGAAGGAAAAATTAATAATAAAAAAAAGATAACGAATAAAAGGCAATTAAAAAGAAGATAGCGCGTAAAAGATAATAAAAAAGATAATAAATACAAGGTAATAATAAATAAAATGAGATAATAAATAATAAAAATAAAAGGGCTTTGACAGGGTGATGTATATAGTATATGGATGAGGGGAACAAGGGGAAGTCCAGGGGTAGGAGAGAAAGCCGGTGGTGGGGATTATTGTAGCCGATCAGTTGGCAGCACTAGCGGCGGCAGTGCTACGCGAGAGATCGTCGAATCGCGTCTGTCTGCATCGTTATTTTTCACTTTTTATTTTCATTAATGTTTTTTAACGTTTTTGTGCCAATTTATTCAACTCAAATCACCTAATTATTGGAGAAATGATTGAAAACATTGATTCGTGGTGCAAATTGTGCAGTCTGTATTTATAAATCTTCCATGATCAGCATTGAAACCGCCAAGAGTAAAGCGGGTTTTTTTGTTGTATATATATAGGAGAAAAAGTTATGGTGTGCGGAACTTGTGTTGAGTTTACGTGTGCGCGATTTAGGTGATATTGGCATTCGAGTGGTATGGTGTTTACGATCTTTTGTTGTGCCCCCGACGACGCCAATTTTTGGAGTTGCAGAAACATTATCGAGGACTCGCCATGAGACGAATTAGTGGTAAGCGACCTTAACCTTAACGGCGATCAACAATTTTTTTTTTCTTTCTGTTTGTTGAGAGCAGCCACTGCGAATGAATATATGCAAAGTGGAATAATTGATGAGGTTTCGATAATAAAAAAGGGTCAATTTGACTGTGTGGTATATATGTGTGTGTGTATATATATATTTGTCGGTGCCACGCCATCATGTTCTTAAGAATCATACTGTAAACAAACGACTCACTGTTGTCAGTCAGTGCCAAATGGATTGGAATTGGAGAAAAAAAAGTTTTAATGGTTTAAATTCCAACTTTAAAGTGCTAGGCAAGCTCTTTAACTTTGAATTTACAACTCGGTAAGGAAGCCTTGAAGGCAAATCCTGTTCGGGATGAACTGATCTTTTGTTCTTATGGTTGTTGTGGAGCCATAACCCGTGAGCATTTAATTTTTAAATTTCACTCCTCTTGACAGTGTGTAATTTACTTTGTTTCGAGATTGGCTCATTTTTGCTTTCCATTACTTCTCTTTTTTGGTAACCCAAAATACGCATGTAAATTGTTGAATTTATACAAAAACTTGTTTTTGATAAGTGGGTAGAATATTTTCCTCAGAACTTTATTTAGAGTTGTCTATTTTATTAGAACTTATGGTTTAATTATTAATTACTATTGAATTAATTTAATTTAAATCTTTTTTTTTTAATATAAAATCGATTTCATTTGTATTTTTAGGTTATGTGAGAAAGCAATTTAAAAAATATTCCCCTAAGGTTTTCAATGTTGGAGTAAAAGCTTTTCTTTTGGGTTAAATTGTTACAAAAAGTTAATTTTATGTTGGGAGTAAAATTTTTCTTTATTGGTACTTAACTTATTCATTAATTCAGGATGTAATATATTATTTTTTTAAATTTCCGCCCACTTGAAAATTACGAATATAAATTTTGTGTTTCGTATTATATTGACGTTTTACGAGACTGAAATTAGAAAACTACAAACAAAACCGGAAGTAATAATTTACTGACTATTTAGAGCATATATATATATATATATATATATATATATTTGTCTGTGTTGCACGTAATTAAATCTAAAAACTGTTTAATTAGTGGTGATTAAATTTATTTAAGTAAACGATTCAAAACAAAAAAAAAATGATTCCTTGCCTTCTGTATAGTGTTCTTTTTTCCAATTGATACAATCTAAGGAGAATATTCGTTGCGTTTCATAAATAATTATGTAAATATAGGCGATAAGAAATTCTTGAGAGAGAGATACATTGCGATATTGGGGCTTTTGTTTTGTACGGAAGTCAACTACGAGAGATACTCGATCCATTTACAGGGGATGTCCTTATGTTCAGTTCAGGTTTGCGATGCGAGCAATGTGCGTTAGCTTTCTACTCGATTTGCTTTACTTCTGAGAAACTATTCCACGACCTAGCGAAGCGAGTCGTTCTTTGATGGCCTCTTGTATTCCTCAACGACTTTATGTTGGCCTAATGGTGTATGGAACTAATTTTTTTTTCCTCTTGGTCTCGTCTTACACTTGTCGCACGTTTGTAATTTTCTCTCGCTTATTACAGACCAGCACACATAAGCCGATATTAGGTCTTCTCCAGAGAGATAAGACTTTGAAAAGTCGATAGAAAGGAAGCCCATGATATGGGGTTAGTTACTTCTTTGTTATATAGCAGGCAAAAGGGTCGAAAACCTGATTAATGATTTTTATCAACAAGCCACCCACAGTGATAACAATTAGAGTTTGATGGAAAAAATCCTTTCTCATAGAGCTCAATTTTTTGCTGCCGCGGTACTAATAAACGATAGCCGGGTTTAAAAATAATCGATTTTAATTTTCTTTTATCGAGAATAACACACCAGAGCGCCACACACTTTGCGCCTAAAATGCCTCATAATAGAATTAAGCAGATTGGTATTTTTGTTGTCACTCTTTTGGAACAAGAGTGTCCAATACTTCATTATAATTGAAAGGCCGGCAGGGTAAATTTAATTTCAAATCAAATACGGAATAAAACATAGAAAATTGTTTAACAGTTTCATTTATCGAGGCAGAACAATTTATAATGATTTCGAATATATATATGTTGAATTTAATCGGAAGGAAAAATTTTAAACATGATGGAATAATATATAGTGTGAGAAGAACTTTGAGATGACTAAGCGAATTACTCCTCTACTTATTATTTATCCAATTTCTAGATAAAAAATACGACACTGGTGTCAGTTTATTTTTTAAATTCATGATTTGATGAGGTGGCAAGTTGAAATTTTCGTAAAAATGGCAGGTTAGGAAGTTCCTTGTTAGGCCCTTGGCGTCTTTTCAATTACTAAAGACTTACTATTTATGCTGACTGGACATTCGCCCCTAAAGTGCCGTATTAGGAGGGCAGACTCATAAAATCATGTGTCTTGAACAGCCGGGACTATCCATGAGAGAGAGAAGAGAGGAGGAAAAAGTCCCTCAGCCAACTAGTCGCCAGGCTTCTTTAGCAATAAAGCATAAACCGTAGAAAGTCGTTGAGATAATACCCTTTATCCAGAAAGAGGGTTGTCTTAAGGTCGAATCGAATCCCAAGATTTGGGTTGGGAATTCTTAAATCTCGACGGAAGCTCCAAGGTCGTAAGAATTTTTTGCCCCTTTTAATCATTTTAGCTATAAAGCATTTTATTATTATACGTAGTTTTCTAACTATTTCGCGCAAAAAGTTGTGTTTGATGGTTTCAAAATTTCAATCTAAAATAAGCAATTGTAAATGTAGAACAAGACTTTATTGGAAAAGTGCAATCACGCTTGCAAAATCAGCAGGACTTGACGTTGAGTGCTTGGACCAAACCCAACAGGACAAATTAGATGAAAATCGGATCACTGATGAACTGTATATAGATACTTGTGAGCTGGTTAAATGTAAAAGGTTTATAAAATGTATAATATATTTGTGGCGCCGAACCTTGAAAAACCAGGAGTGTAATTAGCGGCGATTAATTCGCCTCGTTATCGTTAATCCACGTCGCTCAGAGCAAAGCGCAAGGCCGATCGAGTCGTCCGTTTCGGTTCCCCCTTTCCCTTTTTTTTCTCCTTATCCGAACTACAATCATTTCAATGCATTTTGCTGTCGACTGTCACATCTGCAAATACGCGCAGAAGCGACGCAGCTTTTTTGAAAAATCGTCTCCTGTTACGTGTTATTCGAGAAGATCCTCCAGCATCCTTGCGTGTACCGTTTTACGCCAATAATATGAAAATGGGCCAGCAGCACTCGGCAGTTTCTCATGTTTCGGTGCAATAAAGAAAAGGAAGCAATAATTATTTTCTGTCTTTAATAATTCCAATCTCAATATGGTAAAACGTAAAATCTTCATCTGTTATAAATAACTGTGGCAAAAATAGTCTGTATAATTATATTAAGTGGGTAACGTGATGTCCCTGCCCACGCATTGTATCTACACAGTAAAAATAAAATCTTATTTTAAGATGAGTCTTAAATTCAGCACTGCTAGCCATAATGTAAATTGTATGTAAAATCATTGCGTAAATTCAGCAAAGGCTGTCTTAAAAATGTTGCATCTTAAAATAAGACATCTTTTCTGCCTTAAAATAAGACTTTCTTTTTACTGTGTAATGAGAGCCAAAATGATTCTAGAAAAGATCTGCTTTTGGTTCGCTTTCTTCCCTTCCCTTTTTTTTTATTTTTGTTATGGGTTTTTTTGCGTGTATATGATTAGTTCTCGCTCTCCCTTTCTTCTGTTTTACAAACCTTTTATGATTTCAAAGGACTTATGCAAACTTAGACAAAAGAGAGTCTTTCGGATCTCCTTGATGTTGTCGACGTACAGAAAGTGCACTTGGTCTCTTGATGCCGCATATGCAAGAAAGGGTAGCAAAGTCGATTTTATCGATCCAACTTTGCGCCTGTCACAATTTATTTGAACAAAAAAACAACGAATAGTCGCGTAAAGGACGTCGAGGCATCGGTATCTTGCGAGTTTATTCGTGCGTGAACGCATATTTCACGCGATGCAGATGCATAATATTATATCTCGCTGGCAATATCCGCACGATCTTTACACGACGAGACACCTAAGCAGTGTGAATAATTTCATATCTTAAAAGGCGCAAAGAAATCAAACCCACGTCATATACCTATGTTTCTGGCTTTTCTCGTTGGAAAGAATTTACCTACAAAAATAATCATTCTTGCAAATGCAAACCAGTAATAAATTCCTAATATTATTAATATAAATGTATGTCTCTTGAAGTATTAATGGAAAATAACCGAAGTTTTGAAGAATTCCATCATTTAATGGTGAAAATTAGGTGTGTTGAGAAATGGATAAAAGGTGGTTTGTCACAGTTTTTGAGATAGTATGGTCAGTAAGTTTGAAGAGAAAAGAGAGAGAGAGAGAGAGAGAGAGAGAGAGAGAGCAGTTGTGAAATTCGAGACGCCTTTTGCGTTTTTATGTTTGCTGCCTCACATGTATAAATGCGAACTGCAGTCGACGAAACAAAGGTCGAGGTAATTCGTTGCGGAAACATGTGGAGGTATGCGAAGGTCCCCTCTTGTTATTCTCATCGATAATACACATCAAGTTGAAAACTCCAACTTTTCTAGTTTTCTAGCTCCATTAACTTTCATCTGAATCGCATAACTGAAGAGACCAGTTTTTAACGATTTCTACGAACTTGTTAAAAAATTTTGATCTGGGTTAACCAGATCTCGAAACCAGAAATTTCAACCTCTTTGTGGATATAATTATTGGTCAATTTGCGATGGATGAGAAAGAGTCGCTTTGCTTCAAAAAAAGGCAGCAGTTTGAAGAATTTTACATATATTCATTGGTGTATGCGGCAAAGAGTGCATGTACTTTTACTCATATTGCTCCCTAAGGATCCTTAAGCACTTGAAAATCCTTCAACTATACACAAAGCTGTTATCCAAAACAACGAGTCTCCTGGATCGATGAGGGCAATGATTTTAATTCGTTCCCCTTTAATCTTGAAATGCGGGTTACGCAAGTATGCCTTCTAGGCGTACTCAATTTAACCCGGGTTCTCGCCTCTAATGGCATATATGGAGTCTAATTCTTGCTTTTTTATGGCGGTGGGCGCGACCTTGGAAAGGCATATCGCTCTTTGTTCAATATATAGCATGAATATATACAAAGGAACCACCGATATGTTTGAGACGAAGATTCAACGAATGCACAAGGGACTTGTTGGCCGAAACTATCAGGGAATGCATACGTATGTACATGTGTGCAGATTGTGTACACACATGCGGCGCACCCTAAAATTCTGGTTCCCTCGCCCCATGTATACATGTACCTTTTTAGTTGTGCCACAGAATGGTGCGCTTGTGTAGATTTAGACAAAGGAACTCTGAAACAAGTATCCAAAGCCCCATAAATCTCGGGTGAAAGTTCACATTTTAATTTCCTAGGATCAAAAGATGGTAGTAATGTAAAACGAATTTGTTTCCGGAAATTTATGCGCACACAGATTCTTTAGGAAGGTTCCAAATTCTATTTGAACAGCAGATAAAGAAAATATACAGAAGAGGCAAAATTTCTTATATATTAAAAAAAAAGAGGGAATCACGTTTGTTTAGATTTTTTGATAATGTTGACAATTAGGGTATATCTAATTATTATAAACAGGTAACACGATTGATTTCGATAAAGACCAGTTTGTATATATAGAAGCTTTAAAGTGAGTTTAATCGTGTGTAGTTTGGTTTCTTCCGCAAATGATACATGCGATAGATAATAAGATGAAGCCCAATGGGTTATAAAGATTTACATAAAATGAGGTACAATAAGAGTCGATCAATTACGATTGCTGCCGCTTGATAAACACGAAACAAGATCAGATTTTTGATGCTAAAGTAGAACGAAAATTTCACTTGTAAGTTTACATTTCGGTATATGTTTGAAAGAATAGTTTTCTTCCACATGTTTCCGCATATTTTGATGGTTTTACTCTTCTTGAAGAAGAATTTTTGCATACACTTGCAAAAGTGTAAGATCTCATTAGGTCGACAGAACTTTGACTCATTATCTATTTATTATTAGATCACTGTGAAGGAGAAAGTATATAAAAAGTAGTCAATGTATGGTAATATTTCATAAACTTTCTTTTTTTTTTTTTTGTAATAAAGAAACATTGAGACAATTCATTTTAAATGGAAAAAAAGTTTTCACTCTCTAAATATTTAATTTAGGTTTCTTTTTTTTAATCTTCTCTTCTATCTTCGAAATTGATCTGCACTGAATCAAGTATGACCTAACATTCTTTTATTACTCCCGAGGTCGTTGTGTAAGCGTGGTGCGTTTGTAATTTAACAAATGAAAATATAGTCGATAGCGATGAGATAAAAGTCGGCATTAGAAGGTCAAATACAGAAAGTATTTTCATATATACATGTTGGGATATAAAGAAAGACAAGTCCATAGATAGTAAAGATGCAGTAAAGTCATTTGCGGATAATATACCTCGGGATCAAGTGGAGACGATCTCACCAGCGTCACGCGACTTTTTAAGGTCGCAGATAAGGACAGAAGAACCGTTATTTTGCGTTCAAAGATCCCGTATATACCTCATCGTTCGAGCCGTTTCTGTCTTCTTGACATACAACTCGATTTTGTAATTGGGGACCTGGTCGAGACGAGTTTTCCATTTTTCATATCTCTCTCTCTCTCTCTCTCTCTCGTTTTCCTTGTGGTTAGGCCTTGGCTTTGGTCACCAGGGGATTCAGCCCAGGGGATCAAGATTGCGAGGGCGGAGAGATGACGCTATTTTTCCGCCAGGTAATCTGAGCGCATGCCACGTTATTCGAAACGTAGGACAACGATGCCGGGCCAAAACGTGGCAACGTGGTCCTCCTCTCGTCGAGTCAACAATATACAGTCCGTACTAAAAACATTTCCAACCAAGTGTATATTCATATACAAACGTCTTGGTTGACCGTTCTCGCAGTCTGCATCATCTGTACCACTCGGTAATCACGCTTTCCACTGAAGTCGTTAATTAGTATATATAGATACTTTTTGTCAGACTAAGCAAAGTAAATGAGCATGTAACCCCAACCGGTGAGGTCACGCTCAACTGATAAATCATCTATTTAACTCGTTTCCATTTTTGTCCCCTCTATATGTCATCAAGCAGATTGTATTTTTCCAAAGGGTTCAACTTCTTTTTCATGGTACAATCATTCTGTGTTAATTGATCCTATTGTTACGTGTGAGTATTGTTGATTTTAATATTAGGCTGACCATGCGGTACAATGTATATAATATGACAGTATGTTAATACCATATGAAAATAAATGATTTTTTTTGATGGAGATTTAGAACATTGCCATTGTTCTAAGTATAATTGAGCACGACCGTAAAAAGCAAGCTATTCTTACATCCACTTTCTCAATGGCATTGTGGTTGAACGTTCTTGTAACAGTTACGAAGCTCTTTGTAAAATACGCAAGAGTTAAACGTTGTTTTAATAAGGGAACACGAGACAAAACTAGGAACAAAGAGAGTCTTTCGTTCCTATTTACAATATGTGTGTATTTTTTCACCATCAGATAGTTTTACCGACACCGACCCTTTAACTACAACTCTTCTTTTTTCTCTCAAAAATCCAATGATAAAGCGTTGGTACATTTAATTTAATAAACGGAATATCATTAATTTTCTCTCTCGTATGGCAATTTCGAAATTATTGAGTGCAAACTATTTTAATTAATATTGACTTCTTACTAATGTGTTGTAATCTCGTGAAAGAGATCTTACATATATTGAATTAAATACTAAAGACCAACCACAGATCATTCGAGGAAAAATTATTCATGCTTAAATAAGTACATAAATATTTATTGATCATGTTCGATATAAATCAAGATATTGAATTTAAAATATTTGATTATTAGTTTTTGTGCACCAGTATTTTTGCTCCAGTATTAAATTATTAATTATATTAAGAGAGATGTGCCGAAGCAGTAATTCATATTATAAAGAAATTAATTTTTACACATTGGTGTCCTTTTGACATAAGATATAATACCCTGGAGATGTGGCAACGTGGCACACAAGTATATAGGAACGAAAAATCTTGATCGGGAGAATATTGCTTCTTCCCATTCTTGTATGTGCTTCCGCTTCTCATATTCCCTTATTTTCAACGCATTTTCAGAACCACCTTTGATAATGCATTTCGATTCTCTAGTATGATTCACTTTTCAAGATGGCACGACCTCTTGTACTCCAATTTTCTATATCTATAAAATGGTGAACGAATCAGGAGTACAATGGTTTTCTTCCTCAATATGTGTGAAATTCGAGTTTTTTCTCTCCTGCAATTTTATATATATATATTTTACATAAAAGAAATTCGTGCAAAAATTTAGAAAAGGTTTTAGAATTTCAAGTGTATTTTCCATTTTAACGCGCATTCACTCGAAGATTTTTCATTGAGATGCCGATTAACCCATTTATCCGTCCGTTGGATTGGTTCCTTTCTGCGATGATCGTAACAACGGTAGTGGAGTATCTTTATATATATATACTTTGCCAATAACCTCGTTCTCATCAGGAGCAACGACTTTTATTTACAGAAAACTTTACGCAGTTATTAATCCTGGAAAACGTTAATGTAAATTTCTTGCTAAATATTGTGAAAAATCGAAGGACGCGAGAGTTGCTAATGGATTAAAACTTATTCGCAGCAAAATACTTTCCCTCAGTGCTTTTTCCACTTGACCGCATCCAAGTACCGTATGTACATAATACGTGTGAATACGGAATCAACATCTGTTTTTAACATGGGAAAATTAGTGAAAGTTATACTATATCGAGATAGGATTATTAGCTGGAAAATGGTGTTCGATTAGGGAAAGTTCTCTCTTCTACTGTTGACTTATCGGAAAGTGGTATAGAATTCCATTTGCAGAATCCTGATTTTCGAAAAATACAATGGAATCTCTCAGGGTAGATTCTGGATAATATTTATTTAAATCCGTTCACACATCTTTACGGAACGTGACTTCATACTAAATAATTGTATTTTGTGTTAATATGTTACGAAGAAGGCACTCCTTATTATACGGTTAATTATTTCTTTTCTCGTTGTGTGTGTGAGCGCGCCTGTGAAAAGTTGAAGTGTCCGTTCTTCCGACAAGCAAAGAGGTTTTCTCTCGTCTTTTAAGTCTTGATGTGGAAAAATAATGCTTCGTACAAAAGTGTACAAAAGTCACGGTGTAAGGGAAAAGCTTCCGGAGTAGAGAGAAGAAAAAGGATATAAGAATAGAGGACGCGCTCCTAAGGACCAAGGGGAATCGATACTTTGCATTTAAATGCTGGGTAATAAAAGAGAAGTCCTTGGAAATGGTTAAGAGAGCGGCATGCACCTCCCGCACGTCTGATAAAGTTCCTCTTCCTTGAAATTACTTTATACGAAAATTGAAACCTCTGTATACGATAATGACAGGGCAGCTCATTAAGTCTTACCTTTGTATCAAGATTTTCATGTTTGCTTTTTTTGCTAATTAAATTATTTCTCGATTATGTCAGTTGAAGGAGAAAAGAAAGTATTTTGGAAAGGAGAAAAATCTATTTGAATGACAACAAATTAAGGCAGAGACTAACAAGAATATGTATGTATATCTAATGTGAGAATCAGATAGTCATCTCTGTTCGTGTATCAACGTGATGCAAATTTTGCGCTCATTATTCTCATTTCTTACAAAGGATTGAGAAAAAAGTCGACCTTGAACTTTTCAAATGGAAATTTTTAACCTTCGGGGACATGATAAACTACATAAGGGAGCGACATTATCAAACCGGAAGACGTTTTAGCAATACAGGTGTTCGGTAAATATGGTCATTATCTCGGGTGTTTCGGTTTAAAAGAGAAAATATAGTTCATACCGAAATGGCAATTACCTCGTAAATCATTCCAGGAGACATTTTGAATCGATATGGGATCTGGATTGGTCTTTATTGCAGCGGGTGGGTAGGGTTAGGACTCGGTAGAGGACATTGACTCCTATTTGGATGTAATCGAAGAAGGCGGAAGACCCTTCCGTATGCTAATCGCAACTTTATTGGGAAAATGTACGTTGGATTGATTTTTCTTTTTTTATTCTTCTTATTTTCCCTCAATGCTTTTTCATCTTTGTCGCATATATCCGAGAATTACATATAAGTAATTCTCGGATGCTGTTATCATTTGCACAGTTCATTTATTCAATGAAACACGAAACGATGCGCGTCTGTCCATAAATAGTTTGAATCATAGTATGATTCACTTTCCATGGCATATGTAAAAATAAGCGGATCGCGCGTGCAACTTGATTATCTTTTCATTTCGAAATCTTTATATATAAATCTTTATAGATGGCTTTTGGAATTTCAAATCTCGAGCGATGTTAAAATAATTGCTTTCTATTCATCATGGGGTAATAAATTATATGTACGATTGCTGAGGGACCTATGTGGAAAATAATTTATTCAGTAGTGTGTTACAGGGAGCGATAGGTTTGGAAAATGTTGTGTTCCTAGGGCTAAATGAGACGCAAGATTGTTGCTTTAACACTGATTCTAGCGCTAAAATTATCTACAACACAAACTATAGTCAAACGTGATATTTTTCTTCAAGACCTCTATATATCTTATGCTACTACAAATCTGTCAGGACTTTGGAATCCAGTTTTTCAAACAAATGATGAGTAATTAGACATCATTCTGTTTGACTAATTGATTTTGAAATTTTAAGAGACATTTTTCAAAATTTTGATCTTTGTAAATAAATTTAGATTTCAAATTATACACAATTTTCCCAAGGGGCGTATAATTTTGGATTATAATTTTCTGTAGATCTTAAATTGAGACCATAAAATTGAAAAGAGAGGTTTGGAGGTTTGGTTCAATTTTGTTAAAATACATTATTCTCTTGATGGTCTCAATTTTTAAAATTCCCAAAAAAACTGTGATTTAAAATGTAAGTAATTTTCTCTAAAAGGATGCAAATAATGCTTTTACTTTGTTCATTGCTGTATTTTATCATGGAGTGAAGAATAAATCTAATATTAAAGCACCGATCCATAAGTATAATCCACTTTTGGAATAGGATTGAACATCCGATTCAATTTGTAAGAAAGATTGACTCGTGAACCAATTTGTCGAAAGTCTTTATGGGGCTCAACGCATCCGGGATTTATCAAAAGGGGGTAGGAATGTAATGAATATGACTAATATTTCAAATCAATTTATATCTAAATTAGCAAGTGGGTGGATATTTTATTAACGGATACATCACGGGGTAAAAGACGCATATTCAAAAGCAAGGACTACTTTAGTGAATTGTAATATTTTATACACAACACATTTTACACATCTCTGTATATATTTTTAGAATATATGTAAATCGACTCAAGGTTGTCCCCCCAGATTTGCAATCTTCTTCATTAATTAGAACAAGATTTTGTTTCATTAAATAATATTGCTATTACATGGAAATGTTTCTTTAAAATGAGAATAGTATATATCGTAAAATGCTTTTGCAAATGCCCCATTTAATTTCCGTTTTTTTTTGCCTTTACCACACGGCTACATACTCTGAAAATAGTTAGAGTAAATGGATATACAGAGTATATATACAAGTCCTGCCTTCATTATCCGCAACATCAACCCCGTATTCAAGAATTTCTGCTAAAAAAAAGGGTTTATTCTCAGTTTCGATTTAAGAAAAAACAAATTTTTATTTTTCTATACTCTTTCGTAAATTTGCCTGTTTAACGATCTGGTGCAAATGTCTCGTTTTCTTCATGATGAAAACTGTATATAGTTTCTTTGAAAATACACGACTGTTTTTTTTGATTTTTTTTTTTTGTATACTGGAGGCTTTTAAACTGTATGTCATCGCGGAGTCTTGTAACATCTTGCGAGCGGGTTTTCTAGCACCGAGTATAGTTAAACAGAATGATGCCAACTGTCCTTGTACAACCGGTATAGTATAACGATCGTACATGTCAACTCGCGTGGAAATCAGTAACGAGTGTTGCACTACACATCTCTCTTTAAATTCTAGAATGCTAGATCCAAGTATGGAATGTCACGTTCGGAACACTCGCACACAAACTAGATGAGAAGTTTTTCCACATGTGTAATCATATTGCCTTGTTAGATAGACGGCCAAGTTCCAGTTTCAATTGAAAATACGCCCCTTACGAATCCGCCCTCTCCTATTCCATGCCTCGTGTCCATTATTGATTATCTCGTTCCATTCGCAGAAGACGTCATCTCCACGCGCTTCCCGCAAGACCTTCGCTACTCGCAGCTGCAACCGTTTGCCCGGAAAAGCCGGGTCGAAAATGAAACGAGAGGAAAAGAAAGCTTGGCAAATTTATTGGAAAGCTGCTACTGAAAGCACACCTAAAGGCCAAAATGTAATACTATACGGAATTCACGGATCAGGAACCATGAAAATCTTCCAACTTGAAACAATGCTAATGTCTAGAACACAAATAGAAAAAATTTTCTTATCTTAGACAAATTTCCCTAACTGAACCGTACGTTTTAATTAAACCCCCTCCCCCATTTGTTATAAATAAAGGGGATTTTACACTGCAAACCTTATTTGCAGATAAAATAAAGCAGAGAATGACGTAAATTGTCTGGAAAATTTTTTCTTCTTTATATGGTACATAAGTTTAAAGACAGACATTGTCCGCGTGTTTAAAGAAGACTGTAATTTCCTTAATGAAAAGAAGGAAATGCTTTTAGACAAAAGAGGTTTTATTATGTTTTAGAGCCTCTCATTAAGCAATTAAAAAGGCACATGGTCATGGCGTGAGGAGAGACTAAATAGCCATACGGAGGAACTATAAACTTGATAAACGATTCGACAAAAAAGAGGAACTAATAAAGGAATATGGAAGCATTATATTTCGAAAAAGTTAGGATTGTGTTAGCGATAGCCACCTGGAAGTGAAAACCTTCAAGTGTAAAAGTAACTGTTCGAACCGTACAGTATATGTGTCTGCCTACAATATTTATACCCCTATTTTATGGGTCGTTATTTTTGAAATTCTACCGCAGCCAAACAACTCAGCATCCTTCAATTCTGATAAAATGGCTTTTAACTCTCAAATGCATTTCGTCGACTCTTCTTCAGAAATATTCTCTGAAATATTTTCAGAGAATGACATCGACATGAATGAAAAATATACAAAATTTTAAATATTAATAATAATTAGCATAAATCTACAATATCGATTGCTCATTGCATCCTAAGTATCCCTATTATGTCAGAAAGTTTGATCAAAAGGCAGACCTTTTAACGGTATGTTTGAGATGTAATCTTTTGAATTTTCAAGGATGCATCAATCTCACTATTATTGGGATTTAAATTTTATTATCATCATCTTTGTCTTAACATCTTGGGGAGTCATTCGAGAGTTTATTTATTCATGGAATACCGAGAGTCATGAGTGTTGGAAAAAGTAGAGGAACAAAAGAAAGAATAGAGTATATAGAGGAAGAGAGGGCCTTGGAGAGAACTGGATGCTGGAAGGCAACTATGACAGGCAACTATGTTTGCATATAGTATTCCGCTAGACGGATAGTGCAAGAGAGTATTCACCTTTCAGTTTATGTTCAAATATTAACCAAATGGCCAAAGCAGATGTTACGAATTAAAGCTTTAACAAGCACGAATGTCTCAGTATTCCCTCCACTAGAATCCATTTCGCTTTTATAAATAAGCATGTAACCATAATAATAATAATAATAAATAATATTTCACCGCAAGGATTTTAGGAAAGAGATTCATCATTTATTTTATAAGTTCCATTTCAATAGTGACTTCGATTTTCGATATTTATTCCATTTCAGTTTATACTTGCGCTACGTCAAAGATAATAAAAATTGACAAGCGATATTTTCCAGCACAAATACAACGAGCGATAAGAATCGTTTGGTTATATCAGTGTAAACGACGGGATGTGGCTCTTTTTTATATATATAGATATATGTACCTGTAGTTTTAAAAAAAAAATATCAATCCTCAGAGGATTGTTCTGATTCAATATTTTACATCCTGAATTTTAACTGAGAGTTTCCTTCTTTTTCACGTGTCTCTCATCGAAACTAATACCCGACTGGGAAAGTTCAATGAACTGGTGAAAAATGTGTCTTTTAAAAATGTATTCGTTTTTAAAAGTTGCAGATAATGTACGTGATTTAATTATGTATATTCATTGCTTATAGAGTCAAATTTAAATGAGTTTTAAAATACACTGGAGAGACTGAAGTTTGTTCATTAACAATGAGACATTAACAATATATTAATATCTAATCTGTTTCTTATCTTTTTTGTTTCAGGTAAGTCCCCTCTTCTATTTTACCCTCTGAATGATTTCATCGACTCGTAAGTTATATTGATTTTGATTTTTTTTTTCTAAATATAATTTGCATAAGCAAACAATTATTAAATAAGACAATATTATTATTATTATTATTATTTATTATTATTATTAATATTACCAATTTTTATTAATATTACTGTTTATTATTAATATTATTATTATCATTTATTATTTTTAGTATATTAGTTTAAGTATTATTAGTATTTTTATTAATATTCTCGCTGTTATTTTTTTTTACATATTTAACAAAAAATAACGTTCAATGTTACTGTAATTATATTTATTATTATATTCGTGTCAATGATTTGAAAATCTTCATATAGTTTCACAAAGAAAATATTTTATTAATGGATGGAAAAACGGATGCTCTCGAGGTTGGCAATTATTTTTATATAAATTATAAGAGAGGCTACTATTATTTATAAATTATTACTACATCTGTCATTTTTGTCACTTTATTATGACAAATTATTAGTCTTACTAGTTATTAATCAAATTAAACTAGTATTTTGTCACTTTTTATTATTATTAATTATCTATTATTGCTACTTATTATTACAAAGGAGAAAATTATTTGGTTGCGACAAAATAAAAGTGGATTTTATTTGCTTGCAACTAATACAATTTTTTACCTAATAACAAAATTTTTTTAACTCTCAAAAAAATTATTATTTTCTTGAGAAAATATTTTTTCATATTATTTCTTATTATTTAAAAAATTCAAATATTTTTAGTAGTAGCAGTTGAGTTAAAGTAACAAAACTTTGAATCAACTAAAGTATATGATAACAAGCAAAAAAGTTATTTTATTACCAAAAACATTTTTTTATTATATTTAATAAAAATAATATAATAGTAATAATAATAATAATAATAATAATAATAATAATAATAATAATAATAATAATATAATAATAATAATAATAATAATAATAATAATAATAATAAAATGATAATATAATAATAATATAGTAATAATAATAATAATAAAATGACAGTTGTAAAGAAACGCATTTGATATAATAATATATCAATTATACTATTTTTGCTAAAAATTTAATTTACGATTCAATTTTTTCCGACTGATCGTTCCGAGTAAATCTTCCGTGCTTAAAAACACATTTTCACTGCCAATAATCGTAATGATTATTATTTAGAAAATTGCTAAATGAAAGAGTTATGGACATAGTAAAGTTTCAAGTGGTATCTTATAGTAATTTATTTAATTTCGTAATTCTCACAGATTTACACTTTTCCTTCTGGTTGAAAAGATATGACACAGGCTCTTCATAATGTAAAATTTGATTTTTAATTTTCTCGCATCAAATATATGCAAATGATATGATATGATATGATAACCAACTGATTTCATTGACCATCAAAACATTGGTACTTTTTTCTGAAAAGTTGAGAGTTAAAACTTTTTTATAATTAGAACCATATAAACGTGATGTCGTCCAGCTGAAATGGTCGTATATAAAATTGAAGTAAATTAAAAATATAAAGTCAGCAATAGGCGAATGGATTCCAAGCACTTAGTGCAGGAACTGGTCTCTCTCTTCTTCTTCTTCTTCTTTTTCTTTTTCTTCTTCGCCTCTGTGGAGCAAGTAAATTCAGAGCACCCTGTATGCTTCTTATTTTATGTATCTTTACTTGTGTGTGTATACACGTTGCGGTCATTTACAGCCTCAGTCGTTATCTCAACTGGCCTTTACGCTCGCAAGATGAATTCTTTGTTCGTGTGCAAATTATGCGAGTGTACGTGTACTCATCTTATTAATTATCGCCTTCATATAACTCGCTTGTGCAGTATTTAATCCTTTGATTTATAACTCCTTACGTCTCATGGTCGCGAAATATATAATCGAAAAAAGAAACACATTTTCTGCGAGAGCATCCGATATTTGTATAGCATTTGATATACAATATTTCCATTCTAATTTAATCTTTAGCTGGTTTTATTTTTCTTACCTTATCGAAAATTAGCTTAAAAATTAATTCGATAGGGAATAATGGATTCTTAACCCTTTGTGCTAATGAGCTTTGTTGCAAGTTAGACTACGGAGCACTAATTGTAGCCTTAGGAGTGGGGAAAAGTTAGCGCGCTCATGATTCAATCAACAAATTTTGTTTGCTCTCGTTACAAATCAGTGTTTTCCAAGCAACTCATCGCAATATTCGGAATAAAGGATGAAGCTTTCGAATGTTATCCCCTTCAAGGAAACTTAATCAAAGTATTCTAATTTCTTCCTTTCATTTTAATTCTCGTTGTTTGTAAAATGCTCTGCTTTATCTAGATATTTGTATGAACCATTTAACATTTATTACAAAACAGAAGAAAGAAGAAACTGAAGAAAAGTTTGGAAAATTAGTCGAAAATTTATTTCTTCTTTGGTGTTGACTCTTATTTTTGGTTTTGTAAAGTCAAACAGATATTTCTTCACGATTTCTCAACAAGCGAGAAAGCTCTCATTATTTCTCGCTGTTGGAATGTTTCGAACTCCATATCAGATATTCCTCCCACTCTTCAAAGAATGATGACACACTTTATGTGCTTCCTTTAATGAAAAAAACGAGATGAAAAAAATAAGAAGAAGAAGAAGGAAAAAGAAATCAAAACGAGACGTGAAAAAAGGTCCTAAAATCCACAATGTCGCGTGTCTTGTCACATTCTCTCGATGTGTCTTGACCCTTCTCGCTCTAAATACTTTCTCCCTTGGTGTGCGCCAATTGCCATCAACGGTCCAACACGTTTCAAACTGGAATTTATTAACGACAATTATCATTCCCTTCTTCTGCTTCCATGTATATGCTGAAAATAACAAGGGAAAATGACAAATGCTGTCAATTTTCATCTTTCATCCTCCCTTTTTGGCAGGGAATAAAATAACAATAAAATAATTAGACTATGCAAATGCGCATCATCGATTTTGGGGTAAAAATAAAATATATGTTCCTACTGCAAAACGAAGAAGATAATCGGATATATTGTTTGCCAATTGTGTCACTATGCTGAGGGAATTGAAAAGGACATGCGAAATCAGATTCCAAAGGAGCATTGAAATACAATGCTGAGAAATTGTGCGTTATATCTGGGCCACCAAGAGAAGATTGTTGGACTCATGAATGAGCCAAGATCGATGCCAAAAGATAGATTGTTGATTGTCTGTCGTCGACGTTGTCGTTCCAGAGGACAAATAAGGTTGCGATTGCGAGCAGAATTTCAAAACAGCCCACCAGACATGAAGAGACATTTTTATCAAATATAAAATTTTCATATATATAAAATAAATTCAAACTTTCATAAACTATTTTTAAAATAAGACAAAACAGATTTTCTATGACCTACTGGTATCGAAATTCATTATAGAAAATAGAATTAATAATTATATATAATTACCATTAACTGAAGAAAACTACCGTGATCTAATTGCAACTACCAGTCTTTATAATTTCACAATATATCCCTCATTATAAGCAAAAGTGTAAAGATAATTATAAAGTCAATTATTATTTATAATGTTCTTTAGCTTTCGATTGATGAACATGTACCTAATTGCACATTATGATGTGTGGGTAGTAATTTTTAAACGATATTTAATCACATAAAATGGGCCAAATGGGAAGGGCGCGCAGGGATGTTGTAAGTGTTGGCAAAATTACTCCGTGTTTCTGTTCGCCAATCATAGTTCATGTTCAATTTATGTAATTATCCGTGAAATGGGCTAGGCTCGAATTTAATGTCGGTAAGAGGCGCCTCTTCCAGCACATGATATACAATAGCCGAAGGATCGATAGTCGACCTGGCACATCAAGCTTGTAACTTCCAGACAGACGTCCGCACGGTGTGAGAAACATCTCCGATAAAACGTGTCTTTAAATCGTGAGAAGTACAACAATGAACTGATATCGTGATGTTTGAATATTGCTCATTCTCTCTGGTTAATGTCTCTTTAAAATCAATATAGAAACTCATTTTTAGCTCATCGTTTTGACTTGACTCATCGTTTTTGACATCCTACAGGATGAATTAGATTTACACTATATGCAAATTTGAATGTCCAGATAATGGAAAAATTATATACAATTTACGATCTTTGAACAATCTACAGCATATATCTACAACAATCTACAGGACATACTTACAGTATTGATTATAATTAAGGATGTTCTTAATTATCTGATAATAATTCACTTACAAGTTTGTAGATTGCGAACCAATTTGCAGTATCAGTTACAGGAAAGTACCATCATCCAAACTGACGACAGTTAAATTCCTAAAATATTGTGTGATAGGAGTATAGGTACAAATTATAGAATTACTGATGATGATAATGATGATGCACGAAAAGCTACATTAAAAAGTGTATTTTGAAAAGAAAAATTTACAACTAGGAAACAGTTTTTACACCAAAGTGTTAAGTCCACAACATATACACGATTCCATTACGGTTTACTGCGATCGAAATTCTTGTTTCTCGTGCAGATCTGCCAACTGCACAGCAAAATATGACAATGTTAACAGCACGCTCCATAAAATTTTCTTTATGTCACTTCATATCCGCGCTCTCCACTAAAACCATAAATTTCTCCACAAAGTGGCAATCGGGTGTCTGATGCGCACATTCAAGTGGTGCACTTCGCTCTTTGTTTAAGTAGCGGTACACAACATCCATGGATACCCATCGCGAGAGAGAGAGAGAGAGAGAAAGAGAAATATTTATTAAGTTACAGAAAACATTTCTTGCGCATCCGCTTGGTGAAAATATGAAACTGTTGAATCTCCATACGACACTTTGTAATATCAAATATTATTTCTCTCCAAAAGGGAGAATATTAGAATAGAGGAAAATTAGAATATTAGAAATTAGAATATTGAGACCTTGCTGTGATGAATTTCTAAATTACAAGTGCTTGGCAAACATTTCCTTAAGAGGAATAATGTCAAAGAAATTTTCCATCATCAAGAGTTGAGAATCTTTTCTCTGGGCGTGTCCACAGTTTGTAGAAACACTTGTCGATTATTTCTGGGATCTGGTATTTACAAGAACGACTAGTTGTTCTTGAAGTTAATGAGTAAAAATTTAGATAAGATCAGTAAACAGTTGTACGAACTGGTACAGTGAGGTCTAAATACGACATATACAATGCAAAGAGAATGTGAGCTTGTGACCCGATGATAAGACAGCGATTGTGAGTTCGAACGGTCACTCTGAGATTGAAACAAAAGTCTAAAAAAATAAGCCCCAAGTAATGCTTTTTTAATATACAGATTTTCATCATCTCTGTTTTGAAAGATTGTTCGAAGTAAATTTTGAACAGTTTTAGTTGTACTATCTTTATTGAATCTTGGTCGGTAATCGCAAAATCTCAAATTCGATGAAAGCATCGAAGGGTGTTAATAAATTTGGTATACGCCCGGGTGATCTCGCGCGATTTCCCTGCTTCGACGGCCAATTACCAATTTGAAAGTCTAATAAAAGCTTATCGGCCCTTGGACAGAGTTATCGGTCTTAATTGCTGGTTGAACTTGGAATGGAGGGCGTCATACACACACATGCACACGATTTCAGATTCACTTCGTACCAGTTCACCTCGGATGGATGCACCATGAGAGATTATGCAAATTCACTGGTCCATCAGGAGGGCCCACAGAACTTAAACCTGGGGAAACGAAGGGGGGGCCAAAGGAGAAGTTGGAGAAAGAGCATCAGTAGATATATAGAGAGAAGTCGGTCGACTGCGTCAGCGTAAAAATAAACGTCACTTCTTCCATGAGCGCGCGTGCATCGACTTCTCGAGTACCTTCGAGGTACTCGAAGCATCAGAGTACTCTGGCTATGCCACTTCTCAAGCGGAACAGGCGTCGAGCTTAATGGACCGTTCGGTGTATTTCAAGAATTTTTATAATCCACCACCACCCACGTCAACTACCCCTTTATTTTAATAATTTTCTCTTGTGCTTGGACAAATTCCGACTTCCACAGTGTGCAGAAAATGCGCCAACTCTCTACTTAGGAATGTTGTGTTTTCCTTGAGAGAGAAAAATGACCGGAATACGAAATTCCTTTTTGCAAACACTTTATGTAAACGGACCAAAATTCTCCTAGCCTACATTTCTCTTTTTTGAAAAATTGTTTCACACCCAATTCTCATTTTTTTCTTAATTCATTATTAATTCATTAATTCATTATAAAACAGAACAATGGGTTTGTGTGGTTGCATCATTTGTAATCTGGATTGTAGTCTTTCTAATCTAGATTGACCATTTACGAACCGGATTGTATCATTGATAAAATAGATTGTAACGTACGTACCTGTATTTTGAATGGATTATTCCACATTAGAATTTAGTTTGTCCGGTTCAAATTAATGTGTTTATAATGCAGATTTTGTGGATAGTGTTAATGAATTTTATGATTTTGCGAGCTTTGCAAGCAGAACGATGCAGCTATAATTTAATTACCGTTGTTTGTAAAATACGAAACAGCTACAATGGCACTTTTGCGAATGATAACAAATGAGGTTAAAATCTCTCCCTCTATGGGATTTAAATTATTATTCTTCCTCTTTTTTTTTTTTTTGGAAATAATATGCAGAGAAAGTTAAAAATCTTGATTTTGGAATATCCGTTGGCAAAGAGATTTTCTGTTTAAGGACATGCAAGGAGAAGTATGAGGCAATAGTGCCGCATCACCAGAAACGGAAGGTTGCACCGAGACACGAGATATGCCTTTTATCTTATATACTCTCGTCGCTTTCGCTCAAATGTTACACGCCACAAGCGTCCTATCTCTGTATATTGAAATAAAGTATCTCTCTCTCTCTCGTCTCTTCTTGTGAGCCCAGGCAAATTGATCGAGATATCCGCTTCATGGCAAATAAGACACAGACGCAAAAATGGGGTGCAGCCCGGAAGTCACAGGTTATCAAGAAATAAAAACACAGAGTTCCATTTTTCAATTTCATATTTCAATTTTCAAGGACCTACCTTGTTTTTTTTGCAATATAACAAAACAAATTATCCTTCCACCAAAGCAGCATATTGTTTTACTTTCCCGCAAGTATTTTCCAATACTTTGTGACGGGAACTTTTTTAAATGGAAAACTGATAGAAATATTGATTTGTCATGTATAATATATATTGGAGATGAAAATATTTTCCCAAAGGAAATACAATTTTCAATAACAATTTTTGTTAAATACTTTAGGAAAGTAACTGAAGTTTCATGTATAAATATAAATGAGAAAGGTTAATTTAAAAATAACAATAGACCGTGAACACGGCGGACTACAATTTGGATCTATTTAATACGTTCGTAATTGGTCCAATTTGATCCAGGTGTTGCACACACACGGGGGGGATCCGACATATCGGTTACATCTTGTCTCCCCTCTAATTTAATCGTTGCGTGTTAGAGTAATGTGCATGCATAATGCATATATATTAAAACGAAGGAAAATATTTTCATCGCGTATATATTCCTCGAATGTTAATTTGGAAAAGCAATTCTCGAAATAACAAGATTTCGTTCTATTTGAGTTAAAACGTTAAAAGCTTTATTAAATATAAAATTAAAATAAAATCAATACTGGACCGCAGTAATGATTATATTATCACACAACATTGAAGGAAAAATTCATTTACTGATAATATATTTCTCGTTTTTAAATTGTCACCCATTTGCCTGAGAGGTAACATTATGCCGCAGTTTATGCAAATAAATGTGCCATTTCTATGCGAGAGCAAGTCATGTTGAAAGAGCCTTGGCAATGATTAACATATGCGAGAGAAAAATCGATTCTTCCGCACAATTCGAAAAAGCACATATATAATCCATTTATACGAGTCAGAGAGAGAGAGAGAGAGAGAGAGAGAGAGAGAGAGAGAGAGAGAGAGAGAGAGAGAGAGAGAGAGAGAGAGAGAGAGAGAGAGAGAGAGAGAGGTGCATTTGTATGGGTACGGGTTTGAAAATTAAAAGTCGCAGGGATTATAGGGGCTGTGGTGTGTGTGTCGTCTTTTTTCACTCCTTTCTCAGACTTTAGCGTGAGAGAGAGAGAGAGTGAGTGAGAGACACTTATCGATTTTATGGTTTCCTCAATGGTGGAAAGAAACGTTAGATTTTAACGCCGTGAGCGGCCTCGACCGCAAAATGCGCCGTGAAAAAGAGAGAAAAAAAACAAAATGATTGAGAGAGAGAGAGAGAGAGAGAGAGATGTGGACGTGCGGGTACCTTGGATCAGTTACAAGATGGCGACAATATATACACGCCAAAGAGAAAGACCAAATAAGTCACTAAGATGAAACAACCGGAAAACATATTGTGTTGCTCCCTGTCACGCTGTTACGTCTCTCTTAATCTTGATCATGTGGAAAACGATATCAAT
>JUFY01023225.1:2485-14435 GCA_001855655.1 Leptopilina clavipes | reverse complement strand
TATTATTTATTATTTTAATATTACATAAATTCCCAGAATATAAAAATAATAAAATTATTTAATAATTTAAAAAAAACTATAGTAATTGAAAATAATAAACTAAAAATTAAAAATATTCGAAATGAAAAAAAATTCGTAAAATTGGTAAATATTATTAACGAAGTTGGGACCTTTTTTATTTTCCCGTAGAAAAAATCAAGTTTATCGGTTAAAATCCACATTAATGAGACATTGATCATTAACTTCCTTTCGTTCTTAATAATTATATCTGGTCTCTCTTGAATTTTATTTCGTAATTCTCCCCCCTCCCCTTCTTTTTAAATAAGCTCTAGACTGTCACAAAGAGATTCAATTTCGATACAACACTTTCCAATAATAATTGCTTAATTTCCTCTATATTTTCTTTATAGACAAGAGAAACGTTTTCTATATACAATATAGTTAAAATTAACCTTTATGATTATTTTATTACACATAGTCACTTTGATAAGATTGAAAAAAGAAAGTTTATAATAATAATAAAAAAAAAAGGAAATCAAATCTAAAAAATAGAGAAAAATTTAATTATTATTTCCATATAGCAATAAGAAAATTTAATATATAATAATAAAATATAGGTGACATAAATAAAAAAAAGGAAAATACAAAAGTCTAGATTATAATTGTTAAAAATAAATTTGGAAATTTATGAGCCGTTTTAAAATTAATGAATTCAGTTTCCTTTGGATTTAAATTGTGTCGCTATAAAATGCAGAAATAATTGTAGCAGCTGGAGAGAGTGAGAGAGAGATAAAATGTTAATTTCGATATAATAAAAAGCTGCGTTTATGCACTGTTGCTTTTGCACTGTAAATAGTCTAATCTATTTTTTGTTGTATATATATATATGTATTTTTTCTATATATAGACAATATGTTGTTAAAAGTTGCGTGTATGTAATTTTTAGTCGAGATAGTTATTATAATTCCCTTTTGAATTTTTAATTTTCCTCTCTAATGGTGTGCATTTATTTATTATATATTTTTTTTATACCTATACGCGTTTAATTTCGGGTCAACTATATAGAATCCTCGAAGCGTGAACGTGAACCATTTCGATTTCCTGACAGGTGTTAAAACCAGTTCTTTGTTGTTAAGAGATTGTGAAATTCGTTGTATTTGTGCAATGTTATTATTTTGTCGTTTTTTTTTTTATAAAGTGTCTCTCTTCTTTTTTTCAAATCCCGAAACATTGTGTTCTTTTTTGGTATGTTTAAAAAAAAAAGAAAAAGCACGATACCGAACGTGTTGTGTATAAAACTGCGCAATTCTGGTGACAATAGCGATTCAAAATATAATAAAAAATTAATAAAAAGTAATAATATAATGCAATATGATATAATATAATATAATATAATATAATATAATATAATATAATATAATATAATATATATTCTTTTATTTATATATTATTATATTATCTGTATAATATTAGTGAGCCTACACTGAAAAATATATTTATTTGATTCAAATAACCGATTACTTGTCTATTATCAAATAAATATTTACTTGAATCAAATAATTTTTATTCAAATCAAATTGAATCAATAATTTTTGTATTTGAATCAAATACCATTTAATTGACTCAAATAAAATTTATTTGATACAAATAAATATTTATTTGATAATAGACAAGTAATTCATTATTTGAATCAAATAAATTTTTTTTTCAGTGTAATTAATAATTAATTGTTAATTTTAGCATTTATATATATAATGTTTATTTAGACTAGACAGTCCATTTAGATACATACAATAATTAAAAAAATAGAAGAACGCGCGATTTAGCATTTATATTTAACGAGGTAATTAAATTAATTTATATAATATATAAAACAGTAAAAATTATCAATGTTACTAAAATTAATAAAAATATTAAAAAAATATACGACCTAGTAATAAATTTGATTAAAATGTTAAAGGATGAAATTTACTATAGTCGTGTATATCAGTTTTTTTTTTTTTTTTTTAACGAATCTTGTTTAGAAATCTTTGAATATATAAGAGATTCTGTCTATATAGCGACATAAGTGGAATCCTATAAAGTTTTCTGCGGTGAAATTATGATTGTGTGAGCGAATTGCACTCTCCTGATAGACCGCATCGTGACATTTTCCTTATACCGGTTTAATCTGTCCTTAGATTCAGTCGCTTTATTCAACCTACGTGAATGATTCAAATAGGTAAAATATCCTCGTGTAAGGTTTATTTAGAATTTTTTTTATAAATTTATATAAATTTTATATTTAAATATAATTATATAAATTATATAAATTATATAAATTTTATATAAATTTGGTGTCTGCGAGTGCATTTTTTTAAAGCAAAATAAATTATATTTTTGTCCTCCCTCCTGTGAAATAAAAAAAATATTAATAATAGTAATAGCAATAATAATAAAAAAATAAGAATATAATAACAATATATTATTTTTGTTAATTATTTTATTTTTTTATTTTTTATTATTGTTATTATTTTTTGTTTTTTTATATAACTATTGCTACTATGTAGTATTATAATTTTTCCACTAATAAATTAAGAGATATATATTTTTGTTTTGAACAATTGTATAAGTGTTTCTAATAGAAAAAAGCATGAGATTATTAGAGTAGAACGTCAGTCGTGTAGAGAGACAATGAACCATTATAATTCGATCGTGATTGTGAAAGTTTCATGTATAGGGCGCAAAAAAAAAAAAAAATTATCTTTGATGAGCAAAAAACGTATATCTGTCATTCGGAGAACTGCGGTTTTCACTCTTGAAATATTAGCAATTTCTAACTCTTATATCTTAGAACTTTAGGTCAAATTTTGTAGATCAAAAAGTGAAAGATATTTATCCTCAAAATTAATTTACTTGTATATTTATTTATTCACCCAGAAAAAAGATATATTTGTCTCAGAGCCAACTAAACTATTTATTTGGAACAAATAAAATTTATTTGGTTCAAATAAAAATTTATTTGGTTCAAATAGAATTTTATTTGATTCAAATAGAATTTTTATTTAAAACAAATAAATAATTTAGTTGGCTCTGAGACAAATATACGTTTATTTAACTCAAATAAATTATATTTGGTTCAAATAAAACATTTCTCTAGGTGTTTATTTATCTCTTTATTTATTTATTTATTTGTCCATTTATTTATTTATTTATTTATTTATTCATTTATTTAACTTTTTATTTATTTGTCCATTTATTCATTTATTTATCTATTTATTTATTTATCCATTTATTTATTTATTCATTCATTTATTTATCTATTTATTTATTCATTTATTTATCTATTTATTTATTTGTCCATTTATTTATGTATTTATTTATTTATCCATTTATTTATCTCTTTATTTATTTATTTATTTGTCCATTTATTTATTTATTTATTTATTCATTTATTTAACTTTTTATTTATTTGTCCATTTATTCATTTATTTATCTATTTATTTATTCATTTATTTATCTATTTATTTATTTGTCCATTTATTTATGTATTTATTTATTTATCCATTTATTTATTTATTGTTTATTTATTCAATTCATATTCACAATTTGATATAAAATATTTTTCCAGTTTACCTATGTAAATAAATAAATAAATAAATAATGCAGAATGTTATAAAGACGTACAATTGAAGGCACCTTGAATTAAATTAATAACTCTAATTTTTTTTTTTTTGTGCAAAACTAAAAAAATCATTGCAAAATAAGGAAATAGTTTAACTTTCAATAACGAACGATAAAATTCGTGCTAATGAGGCAGAGAAAAAGAAGTTAAAAAAAAATTAATATAACATCGCCGGAAAAGAAGTAAAAGAATTGAATAATTTCCCTTGAAGTATGAGATCAATTTTTTTTCTCTATCATATTCTGAACGAAGAGAAAACTGTCGTTTCTTTAAAAAAAAAAAAAAAAAACCTTTCGTTTTTCTATTTCTCTTTAATTTTTTTTTCTTTTTTTACATAATAACGTCAGATCGTTTGAAATATTCGCTCAATACCTTTAGTATTATAATTAAACATTTTCAAGTTAATTACCCCTCTTCTAATTATCGAGCAATTAAAATACGAGAGTTACAATTTTTTTCAAGCGTCTAATTCGTATGTTTAGACAATGGAATATTCTTAAATTCATGAATCGTGAATAAAATATTCATGGGATTATATATATATATATCAATGACGGATTATATGTCTTGTTTTCTCTCCATTTTTGGATTTTGTCTTTTTTAGATTTCGAATTGCTATTCGTTGAATAAAACAATTGAAATAGAATTTTATTCCATTTGTTTTGTATGTGAATTAGAAAACATTATCTTTTTTGCATAAATTTTAGTCGCAACTATTAACAAAAACATTTTCTAGCTTCTTGTGTAAGTAATTATCATCAACATAGAAGAAATTGTGCGTGTATATGTTTAGGAAGAGAAGGAAAGTCTTATGAAGAGAAAATAAACAGGAAGTTGGATAACATAATTTCCATAGTAGTAGTAGGCTTTTTTTAATTTTTCTCTGGTCTTCATTTTATTTCGCAAAATTTTATTTAACCGAGAAATTTTTATTTGACGCAAAATTTACATATGTTTATTTCGATGATTTTTTTTCCATCAATTTGCGTTTACTTCTCTCTCTCTCTCTCTCTCTCTCTCTCTCTCTCTCTCTCTCTTCTATGAATGAATGAATGAATGAATGAATGAATGAATGAATGAATATGTTGAAAGGATGAATGAATAAACCTTTTTCTCGAGTCCCATGACTCCTACGCGAAATTATATCCGCAAACTTCTCTATTCATTTGCTACTCTTGTGTCTATAGTTTTCTAGGCGCAAGTTAGCGATTGTCGATAATAGTTTACCACCTACGGCCGCAGGAAAACCGGAAATTGCTGACAGAAACCCGATAAGAGAAAATTTCTCGCGGAGAGTGCAAGGTCATTGCGAAATTTAATTAAGCGATAATTTTCACATCGAAAGTTATTTCTCTTCGCGTCCTTCATCCACTTTTTCTGCTTTCTACATGATATTTATTTATTTTTTTTTTAATTAAAACACTTTTTACCGTATCATTTACTGTACTGTTTGTTGTACTTTTTACTATACTATTTATTGCACTGTTTGCTGTAATTTTTACTATACTGTTTGTTGTACTTTTTACTATACTATTTACTGCACTGTTTGCTGTACTTTTTATTATACTGTTTACTGTACTCTTTTCTGTATTGTTTGCTGTACTTTTTACTATACTGTTTACTGTACTGTTTCCTGGACTGTTTTCTTTATTGTTTGCTGTACTTTTTACCATACTGTTTACTGTACTGTTTACTGTATTGTTTGCTGTACTTTTTACTATATTGTTTACTGTACTGTTAACTGTACTCTTTTCTGTATTGTTTGTTGTACTTTTTACTATACTGTTTACTGTACTGTTTCCTGGACTGTTTTCTTTATTGTTTGCTGTACTTTTTACCATACTGTTTACTGTATTGTTTGCTGTACTTTTTACTATACTGTTTACTGTACTGTTTACTGTATTCTTTTCTGTATTGTTTGCTAGACTTTTTACTATACTGTTTGCTGTACTATTTACTGTACTCTTTTCTGCATTGTACTTTTTACTATACCAAAAATGTAGTTTATTTCTTTGCTCAAATATTTCTTTAGCTCGTTTATATAAATAAAATCTCTAAAAATAATTCTCTAACTTTAGAATATGATGGAAATTAATTGCAGTAATTGATATATAATTTTTAGAAAAGCGTAAAGTGACAATATAATGATGGTGGATAATTTAATTTTTAAAAAGGAACATAATTTGGTAATAGATTTATAAGCAAGATATATAGTAGTAGTCTTGATGAAAATTAAAGATGAAATTAGCCATAAATCAATGAGAGAGGACGAGGAACACTTTCTAATTGTGATTTATTAATCAATTGAGAATCGTTTTACTAGGTTGTGGGGCAATAATTTCTTGAGACAGAAACAGATATATATTTTATTATATCTACTTCTTTTGATGTTAGGAGAGTGCAATTTCAGCATTTCCGTTATCTTCTCCTCAACAACGTCCTTCATACTCGAATAACGCCAAAGTAAAACACTTGAAGGTTTTATCCATTAAAAATACACTCGAGTAGCTCTTAATTTTAGCATTCGTGTGCGTTGTAACGCTCCTGCTTTTTCTGGATTACAATAATGATGTATTAAAAATTGTTTCGATAATCTTTACCATTATAGGCTAATCGACAATTCGAAATAATAGTATTAGAATTAGTATTATTAGTATTATTAGTATTATTTGTATTAGAAGAATGCTTTCTGTAAATATTAAGTTTCCGTGTAAAATTGAGGTGCAAAACTAAAACTACAAAACTAAATACTAAAAATGGGGTCAAAACGTTGCAAAATGATACTGCTTTCTTGGATCATTTTAAAAATCTAGTGCTGTAAAATCATCAGTACTGGTCAGTTTCGAATATTTCAACTTTTCTCTCTCTCTCTCTCTCTCTTCATAGTCAAGAGAATTTTTATAATTTATTAATCTTTGTTGTTTTCTATCCAATATGCATATATAAATTTACGATTTTATGGAATAAAAATTCAATTGGAGAAATAAACTATATGGTTTAATAGGAGGAAAATTGTGTCCCCTATTTATCAGGATTATTAATTAAATTTGTGTTTGGCGTTTGCAAACAATCGTTTGAATAAGGAAATTAATGTGGGCAGTTGTAGAACTCTGTGTGTTATAAAATCCGGAATTTCAACTTCAATGAATCAATTGAACTATAATAGCATTTTATAATACATTCGACAAACGTACGTTTTAATAAGCGCCTGCTTTATGCAATATACTTTCGCAAACACGATAATGTTTCAAATGAAGCATAAACATTCTCCAGAAATACTATATCTATAAAATATAGAAAATTTATAATATTTAATAATGTTTTTAACTTTTAATAAAGTAGGCAAGAAGAATTTCTCAATTGTGGAGGGATAAAATTTGGAATATGTACTTTTTCGAAATAATGAGGGAAAAATTTTGAAAATTAACAATTGATTTTGAAAGATTTTGATTTTGAATGATTTTGAAAGATTTGGAATGATTTTGATTTTGAATGATTTTGAAAGATTTTGATTTTGAATGATTTTGAAAGATTTTGATTTTGAAAGATTTTAATTTTGAATGATTTTGAAAGATTTGGAATGATTTTGATTTTGAATGATTTTGAAAGATTTTGAAAGAAGTTTGTACACAAAGGTTTGAATTTTATTTGAAGATAGAGAATATATACAACAATAAAAGAGACGAGTAGTGTACATTGAGAGTTTACTGTTTGGGTCGTTGACCAGCTGCCAAAATCACCATAAACAGTGTGTGCAGTGTGCAGTTTGAGTTTGACATCAATTGCTGCTTTTTATGACTGTTGCTCTCCCGCCTGTGGATTGTATAAGTCTTCTTGAAGACTCTCACACCAGAATATAAGCACTTGAAAAAGCTAAATTTTTCCTTGTTTGATGACACTTGCTTTGTATACATAATATTTGTCCACAATAGTTTTAAATAATGCTACATTATAAATAAATAATAGACAAAATTGCAATTTGCAACTCTAGGAAAGTTTTTATTCCACGTGTACACCAAAATAAGCAGAGGAGACATTGAAAAAGGCGCATTTAACGGATGAACATTGTCCGCACTTTCCTTTGGATAATCCGCTAGATGCCACAAAAGATTATTTACAAAACTGAAAAGATTTATTATACTATAGATAGTAAATCAGATTTGGCCAATAATAATATTGCAAATGCAAAAGACAACATTGTATATTTCTATATAATATAGCTGAAGGACACAGTTGAAGCATATAGTTTAGAATTTTATGGGTGAAAAAATTATGAAATTAAATTTCTTAGAAATGAGACATTCTCTTTATGCTTCATTTAAATATTTCTTATATATACTTTTCTGTAACAACTTTTATACCTGAATTATGTAAATTCGGTAAATAAATTCCCCTATAAAGTGACAAATATTCTTTAACACGGAATATTTCGTCATTCGATTCAAAGAATCAGGAAAGATTTTAAAAAAGAAAATTATTTAATATCTTTTGTATTTATTGGAAATAATTTTCCGTGTTGAAAAGAAATCTTTTTTTTTCCGTAATTGTATGCTATTAATGTGATTGATATAGATTCTTCAGTTATTAATTAATTATTGGAAGGTTATTATTTATTTGTTGTTGACATGAAGACTTTTATTGCCAATCACGCAGCTATTTGAGCGAATCTCGCAAATATATATTGGGTCTGGTTTGCTTTTATAATGGTAAATTTAAAGTTGTAAACAAATCAATTTATTGGTCTCGCTTGTGAGAAATCTTCTTTATTATATATCAATCACTTGGTAATTTTATATATATAAATTTCTCCTCTCGTCAATATTATTGATTATTGTCGATTTCACTGTTCGGTTTTATTGCGTTTATATGATGCGAAATTATCAGAGAGCGCGAGGAAAAAAAAATTAAGAGCGTTAAATTATTAATCATCAAGTAGTTTATTAATTGGTCTATTAAGTCTTAATTAATTAATATTTAGCTAAATACAAATTAGGTCAAAAATAATTAGCCAACTATGGATTAGGTCAGAAAATATTCAGCTAAATACCAATTAGGTCAATAATAATTAGCCAAATATGGATTAGGTCAAAACATATTCAACCGAATACAAATTAGGTCAAAAATATTCAGCCAAATACGGATTAGGTCACAAATATTTAGCTAAATACTAATTAGGTCAAAAATATTCAGCCAAATACGGATTAAGTCACAAATATTTAGCTAAATACAAATTAGGTCAAAAATATTTAGCTAAATACCAATTAGGTCAAAAATATTTAGCTACATACAAGTTAGGTCAAAAATATTTAGCCAAATACGGATTAGGTCACAAATATTTAGCTAAATACTAATTAGGTCAAAAATATTCAGCCAAATACGGATTAAGTCACAAATATCTAGATAAATACCAATTAGGTCAATAATAATTAGCCAAATGTGGATTAGGTCAAAAAATATTTAGCCAAATGTGAATTAGGTCACAAATATTTAGCTAAATACCAATTAGGTCAATAATAATTAGCCAAGAATGGATTAGGTCAAAAAATATTTAGCTAAATACCAATTAGGTCAAAAATATTCAACCAAAGATGGATTAGGTCAAAAAATATTTAGCCAAATGCGAATTAGGTCACAAATATTTAGCTAAATACCAATTAGATCAATAATAATTAGCCAAATATGGATAAGGTGAAAAAATATTTATCCAAATACAAATAAGGTCACAAATAATTAGCCAAAACGGATTAGGGCAAAAAATATATTTAGTCAAATGAAAAGTGGGGCAAAATATTTAGCTAAATAAGGATTAGGTGAATAAATATTTAACCAAATACAAATTAGGTCAAAAATAATTAGCCAAATATGTATTAGGTCATAAAATATGTAACCAAATACAAATTAGGTCAAAAATAATTAGCCGAATATGGATTAGGTCGAAAAATATTCATCCTAATAGAAATTCATTCTTTTAAATATAAGTATTAAAATGAAAAACTTTTATTTTTACTATTTAAAACTATATAAATGAAATAATTTACAAAAGTATTTAAAAACAAATAAAGCGTGAAATATTCCACAATTTAAAAGGAAAATTGAGCGTTGAAATTGTTTTAGAAATCGAAGAGTTTATAACAGTAGCGTGGTACGTGCCGTTTACAATTAGATCGTGAATGACCCCAGGGGTCTGGAAATGTTGCTCTATGAATATCTTACTTTACCTCCTCTGCGGGTTTAAACTCTAAATTCACAGAGGGGTTTGTCCGGACATGGAAATTCCCTCGTCGCTCGCAAGATAATTTGTTTTCTTTAAAGTCCTGCTTCCATGTCAACTCACAGTGTTACATAAATATTCCGATACAATTTGTTATAAAAACAGATCTCTTTTATATATCCTTCTAAACAATTTACAATTTTTTATTATTATTATTCGACAAAATGTGGGTCAATTGTCACGCGTGATGGATATAAAACGACAAATCCATTTTAGATTTATATATAAATTGACAAACGGATTCATTATAGTTGGGGAATATTTTTCTACTGCTTTTTAATTTTTTTTTACACGGAAAAAAATATAAAGTAACTTTTACTATTTACACCCAGAGAAATATTTTATTTAAACCAAATATAATTTATTTGAGTTAAATAAAAGTATATATATTTGTCTCAGAGCCTACTAAACTATTTATTTGTTTTAAATAAAAATTTTTTTTGACACGAATATAATTTTCATTTGAACCAAATAAAAAGATTTTCTTTGAACAAATAAATATAGCTTAGTATGCTCTGAGACAAATATATCTTTTTTCTGGGTGTAATTTATAAAAAAATTCATTCAACTTATTTTCACATGAGTCAAAATCAACGATTGATGTTCCCAAGCTTCTCGTCTGACGTCAAGAATTATAAAGTGTTTGTATTCATATATATAATAATATAATATAATTGTGTGAGTACTTTGGGAGAATGTATAAAACAACACTTGCAGCTGCTGTCAGTAGCGATTTCTACAATGCCACAAGAGAATCAACCGCCCAATAATTATGGCGCGCATTCTCTTGTCTCTCTTCACATCTTGGTGATCTTTTCTTCTTTTCAAAAAATACCGTTTTTCTCCAACCCCCAATTCGGAATATATTTTTTTCACCCTTTTCATCACCTTTTTCTTTTTCTTTTCTCAAAAAAAAACAATTTTTGATACATTTTCATTCGTAAGACACATAAAGATTAATTAAAAACACTGCTTTCATTTATCCTGAAAAGTAATACATATGAGCATCTCGCGAAGAAATACAAAATTAGTTTTTGTTCTTCTTTTCTCTTCTTTATACCAATTATTTATTAGTAGAGTTCGACATTTTCATATTTGGTTAATGATCTTTGGCGGGAACATAAATTACTTTTTACTGCAATATACATATATGCAAAAATAATCTCCGTGCTGATGAGGCGGAAGCAAATCAAAAGAGATAATTGAGATACATCTGTTACAGGAAACACGTTGCGTTATTATTTTTTAATGAATCTTCACTTTGAAACATTTGACTTTAATGTAAAGATCGATTTTTCTTCGATAATTTTCTTTATATATAGTTATTATAAATTTAAATAGAATTTTTAAAAAAATAATTAACAATTTAATTGATTTTTCAAATTAAATTTCAACTTTTAATTAATTTATCCGTTGTTATTATTATTATTATTTTCTTTTTTGTTAAATCATCGAAGTGTTGGTTTTAATTAATGATTCAAAATTAATAATCAAGGAGGAAAGAGAATTTTTTTTAAGGTGTTGAAAACATTTTACTTTTTAGATGCAACTATGAGCTTAAAGGTCGTTACTAAAGGGAGGGGGAACGTAAGATCGGAGTGGGGACTGTGAGAGTGAGAGAGAAACCTCGAGTTTTCTCTCTCACTCTTATTGTTCCCACTCTGATTTTACGATCATCTTACGTTTCAAATTTTTAAACTATACTTCCTAAATTTTATTCAATCTTAACTAAAATTGATCAAAAATGACTTCAAGTACAAACAAATAAAATATAGTTTTTTTTGCCAAGTTTAAAAATAAAATATTTATTTATATAATTGCGGCTTATTTTACTTTAATCTAACTTGACTTGTAGGATTCTTGATATTCTTTCAACAGTTTAACTTCAAATTCGAATTATAATTAGGGGGGTAATATTTCTCTGCTATACACCCAGAGAAATGTTTTATTTGAACCAAATATAATTTATTTGAGTTAAATAAACATATATTTGTCTCAGAGCCAACTAAATTATT